>JAECMU010197797.1:0-14159 GCA_016106625.1 Dracogyra subfuscus
TATATACATTATTTGCTGAAAATGGCATCATGCTCACTAATTGGAATTACTTCTTAAAAGCAGAAGTCAGGAGGCTATATCCGCGAGTGTTGTTACAACGATAAATAACTTTTTAATGTTTTTTCTGGGATCATCTCCAATGTTCAAGTCACCAATTGTAGAACAAAAACAAATTATTCGAACAGCGGAAACTATCTTCAAAGATAAATGGATCAGCAATTTATCAATCCGACATGACACTTCGTTTCGGGACGTTTATGTTAAGGTGAGACTAATTCAAAACTAACAACAAAAAAAACTCTTTTATTTCTGTGAGAATACTTTAATTTAAAAAACAACACTTGTTCTACAATAGTTTTCAACAATAGACAATATTGTGCATGCGCCGAGTCATCTCTGGACTCCGGGCCGAGTTGTCTCTCGACTCCGGGCCGAGTTGTCTTGCGGTGGGCCGAGTTGTCTCATAACTCTGTGCCGAGCTGTCTCGACCTGGGCCGAGTTGTCCACGGGTCCGAGTTGTCTGGCATTCGGTATTCCCAACCAATAACATCCATTTGGTGAGCACAAGTTAGGCCGGATTTTTTTTAAATAAAACGTTTTCTATTACATGCTCAGATGCTGGAAAAATATATTTACCAGTAGGTAGGATTTGTTTTTTGTTTTGGAATTTTTTTTATTTATGGATATTTATCATTAAATAAAGGTATTGACTACCAAGATAACCTCTGCATGTATGGAAATCCATTATGCAAACCCTCAATACCATTCATCAGCAACATTTTGGGGCATATTTTATATGCAGTTTTAAAAATATGGACTTTTTGCCCTCATTAATGATTAAAGGCATTGTACAATTTTCAAAAGGACAAAAACCGTATGGACATTTTATTTTCTATATCAATTTCATAACTTAATAAATTAAAAAAAAGAAAAAATGTAGATGAGTGTATAGGTGTATTTAATTTTAAAGGCTTCTTCAGTCCTTGCTTTTTGAAAATTATAGGCAAGTGGAAAATACGATCCCCTCAATATGCTAAGGCGAGTGAAAAGTCACTCTCCAAATAAATAAAATGGGGAGTATAGCTCAGATTGGATTTTGACTTATAGGTTCACAGAATTGTCTATTAAACCAGTATTTCTCTATTTGTCCAAAGAGAAATACCAGTTTAACCACTACATGAAAGCCACTGCTATGTTTTTAATTTATATTGTTTTAATAAAAGGACCTTCCTATCAGTTAAATGAGCTATAAAAAGTTGATTTTTGTAAGCAGTGGAAATAAATAAACCCATCTAGTTTACGTGTCCTGTTTGTTGTATGTAACGTGCACTGTTTTTCACACTCGTCTAATTGAAATTATGTGCACTGTACAGGCGTGATCGCACCCACACACCTTAAAAAGCAAGGTCTGCTTTCTAAATGGGCAACTTATAAATTTATAAAAGGCAAGGTATTCGGATCGTAGTCATAACGGCCCCAGTACTAAACAGCTTTAACAATAATTGGTCAAAACGGCCCAAAAAAAGTCAAAACGGCCAAAGTGAATGTAGGCCTAAATTATTTTTATTGTTTTGCAGATGATATAGTGTTATTGGCAGATAATATAGATTATACTTATGTTAATATTGAAAAGACATGGTTATTGGTATAAATCAGTTTAAGTTATAGTAACATCATCCTTTTCTGAGAGATTAGTCTAGTTAGAACATGGTTATTGCGGACGTTGAGTAACGTGTGTAATATATCTCGGGCTACGGCCTCGATCATTACACAATATATTTATTGTTTTTTAATGTAATATCTTGCTCAAAATTAAGACCACTCCCCACCCCCTCGGTGAGCAGCACCACTTGGAACTCTATCGGTGTTAAATAAAATGTAAATTGTGTTGTGTGGGCTAATATATTGTTACGTTGTTTTTATACATTTTTTTTTAACTGCCAGAGTGATATAGACTATATTGATAACTAATTATTACTAATGGAACTTAATTTAACATGATAGTACCTACTGGCCGTTTTGACCAATTTCTTTGGCCGTTTTGACTTGCATGTTCAGGGCCGTTTCATCATAAGGCAGTTTTGACCGCATACCTTTTGATTCTGAGGGCAACATGGTGCTAACCTATCTGGGAGAGTACATAACAACAAAAAAACCTTGCTGTTTAATAATAGGCAGATGGTTTACTATCATACTGACACCTAACTTCCGTACTGGTTCAGGACAGACTTGGTTGAAACTTAATTGGATAGAATCGAGTAAATAAGTTATGACAATTTCTTTTAATGAAAACTGAAAAGAAGGGTTCTATATTTATCTGTTCATTTAAACAAATGTTATATTATCTTCCTAGGGTATTTAAGAAATGATAGACCAATTTTTTAATTTGCAATGTTAGTTTTATTCTGTATGCATCCAGTATTAAAGTACAAACTTGGTTTGAAACGGTCAGTTGGTCCAATGAATAGAAATGTAGTACAAATGCCCAGGATGCTCATACAAAAGTTGAGAAGTAAAGTTTGTTTTTATTTGACGCCACTAGAGTACGTTGACTTTTATCTTTAATATCATCAGCTATTGGATGTCAAACACTTGGTCATTCTGACACTTGTTTTTAGCGGAAACCCGCAAAAGTCCCAGTGACCACTTACCAAAAATAACGAAACGCATCGAGGTCTTACTGTCATATTCAATCATTTGATTTGGCAGTAAACTCCATCAGTATCTGTAAACATTCCCTCCCCTAGTTTTATCAGAAGGTACTGAATTTCTATACAGCCAGTTTGTTGCTGGAGTAAATAATTATAGAACTTATTATTAATTGGAACACTTCACTAGTATATTTGTGAAAAAAATATTTCTGACTCTTCGCCCGATATCTCACGAAAGTTACAGAAATTCAATTTGAAGGGAATTGAATTTATCAGTCAATTGCAAGAAGAAAACATTCGTGACTAACAGGTCGCCAATAAAATTAAAGTTGCGATCTAAATCCACTGATGTACATCCGCAAATCGGAAAACACAATATGGTTATCCCCTAAATGACACCAAATTAGTGCTTGTGATAGTTTTGTAATGTTTTCGTGGAAATCGTTATATTTAAAAAAAAAACTCAGAATGACCACGTGTTTGACATCCAATAGCTGATATTAAAAAACTTTTTAGGGTCGGCAGGTTCAAATTGGTCGGTCGGGTAACTGGAAACAAACAATATTTTATGATATGCCTTATAAGCATTTGGTTCTAAAGCATATGAATATTTGTAAATAGACAATTATCCAAATAGCTACCTATTTACTGGTCACTATGTGACCCGAGTATTCTGAATGTAAGACTTGAGAGCTATGGTCCATCCCACAAGAATGTTTTCATACTATGAAAATTCAAATTTACTACAAGTCTATTGATTTGCTGATATTACACATTTCCAAAACACTTACGGACATTTTGATGGTTATGATGCTCTCAATAGTCAAACCAAGCTATGTAATTTTTTCACAATCACTGCCCACCAAATGGTCAAAGATTCATACTCTTAATACCATTAGAGTTCCTTGATTAACAAAAAAATCCACATATTAATTACCAATACACATAGAAAGAAACCCATCAACAGCTAAACTTAAGACAGCAGACAGCAGAATTCTATGGTCGTTAACCTATAATATCGTGATGTAGTGTCACATGGATCACCCACTTAGCAATTCTAGGGGCTGTCTTGTGCAACAAGTACTCAAGTCATCACAGTGGTACACACGCCAAGCAGGATTCCATTTGTAGATCAAATACATTTTAGTGTTGCTTTTGTGAAAAAATTTGAATATAATGTTTCGTTGTATGTGTGTGTGTGTTTGGTCTCTGATTGTAGTGAATGTGATAACTGTCCAAATTTCCGTCTAGCTCTTAGTCAGAGTACTTTGGCTAGTCGCTATGTAGCAAAGTTAACGGTTAAACTGCACGTGTCAAAAAAACTACCATGGATAAGCAGTAAATATTTTTAAACTATGTAACCCGTTTCAGTTAGTGAAATAGCGGGCAGCTTGGCCCAGTGGTACAGTGCCCGCCTGATGCGCGGTCGGTCTAGGATCGATCCCCGTCAGCTGACCACTGGGGATTTTTCTCGACATAACCATATGTCCGATGCCGATATAACCGTAATTACAATGTGTTGAGTGCATCGTTAAACAAACCAAAAATAAAAAATAAAAATAAATTAAAAAAAAAAATAAAAAATCAGTTAGTGAAATGTTCAGTGGTATCGCTTACTGCAAAAACATTGCAACACAAAAATGTCAGCCTTTTATCAAAAGGCATGTTGACCCTTGTGACTTCAATAACTAGATAGCAGTACACAGTCCTCTGAGCCCTCAAAAGTACCCGGGTTCCGGCGGCAAATAGCCGCATGAAACAGCTTTTGCCGTCGCCTACTTTTCGTTGATGGTAAAAAAACAAAAGTGCTTTCTCTTCTTTAATAAAGTCTCCTACAAAAGGGATCCAAACAAGGTGCTAAAATAGTTGTTTATTTGACTGATTTGCGCCAACAGAAGCCATGAGAATGCATCTCAGAGGTTCGATTTTTCAAATGTTTCTTGGGGAGGGCCCCCAGACCCGCCGCTTTGCCCCCTGCTATCATCACTGTTGTAGCCTGCTACTTCATAAACTATTGAGGGCCCTGAGTCCTTGAAATTTGTGGCGGCAATCAGCAATGCCGTCGCAAAATTGATTTGCGACATCATTTGATTGCTGTCACATTCGAGAGTGGTGAAACGTCTGTCTACATAGGCATTTTTCTCTGAACTCTATCCAATTACAGATCCCAGTAAAAATGCATTCATAATCTAGTGTGGCCCAATGTTTCCTCTATAAATCGGTTTATCCCAGGACAGATGAGATGAGATATTAATATTTACTTCAAAATTGCTGCTGTAGTGCTGGTGCGAAATGTATTTGCGACGGCACTTAACTGCCATAGCAAACTTTGTTCGAATTTCAAGGGCTGAGTACAGTTGAGAACAGTGTCCTGTTCGTTTTTGCATTGGATACCTATTAGTCATCAATTTAGTTTTTCTATGTTTGATTTTGCAGGCAAAGGTGGCTCAAAAATTAGGGATCTGCAAGATGAAAGTGGCGCTAATATAAAGGTATGTGGACATAACATGATTCGTTATAAAATACTTAACAAGTCCATAATTGAATTCATGAGTGGATTGATATTTTGTTTTTAAATTGCTGGGGGTTTTTTTTGTTCATTACCATGCTTTTGTTTTTTAATTGTTTTGACACTGCTAATTCTATGCCTATATAGTTATAGATTTTTATTGTGATAACATATTTACTGGCCTCTCAAACATGCTCGAGCAATTACCATATTGCTTACATAGACTAATTTTGTGTAATCTTATTTTGGTTTATAAAATTAATTTAAGACTTGGTTTATCACAGGGTTGCTTCCAGAGGGGAAATTGGTATGGCACCACAGGCGTGCAGAAATGGGAAATATTTCACTAGCCCGCCGGACCAGTAATAATTAAAATGTACTAGCCCGCCAGAATTTCTACTAGTCCACTAGCTTGTAGGACACTGTTTATTTTATTAACAATTCTAAAACTACTAAAAAGAACCAAAATTAAAGTAAAGCTAGATCACCATTAAACAATGTCTTTATTATTAAAATTATTTGGTAAATAATTGAAGACTGTTCGAAATTGTGGCATGGCTGATGCTGAGTTCCGGATTTGCCACAAGAAAAACTATTTACTTAAGAAGTCAGTCCGAAATACAAAACAACAATCGTCCGTCGGACTGGCAGAAAAAAATTTCAACTCGTCCGTCAGAGCTTTAACTCGCATGTGGCGAGACGGGCGAGTACTTTCTGCACCCCTGGCACCATACCCAAATATGTTTGCACATAATTAAAGTTGATCTCTATTAGTTTTGATTCTTCAAAATGAAACTGCCTTGAAATTTTTCACTTCTCCACTGTACACCTACTGAGAAAAATCTTGTCAGAGCAGATTTTCTTTTTTCAGGACAAACTGACATGTGCTTATTTTAAACACTGCCCATGCCCTGTCAACTCGGTGAATCCATGACGTTTCTCCCCCTCCCCCAAACCCGGTTTTCCCCCCAAGTGCATAACCAGTTCGCCCCGTCATGGTATTTTTAGAAGATGATAATCTTTTTTTGATGTTCATGGTTACTAAGAACCCACGCAATAATTCCTCAATTAGAATAAAGCTCACCAGAAGAGGCCATATCGAATTGTTGTGCAAAGCCATCTTAGGTGTTAGCCGAAGATGCATAATCAGCATCAAGGGTCAGTAGCTGATTAACCATTGTTTTATTTCTTAAAACAGATCACATCTGGTAGGAATGGATGTTTTAATTAAAGTTGATGTTAGTGAAATTGTGAAAACAAATGTCGGTTTCCTTTCTCTTCTTTGAATTTCATCTCATTTCTTCCTGATCTGGCAACTCCTATCTTTCAACTTCTTTCGCTGTCCACCTCCACATCCCAGTCCTTGTCTCTCCAACCGTGACATGTGCTTGTCTCATGTGGCTGTCTGTGCCACACACCTGGCATTCTCCATCAGCATTTAGCTGTTGACTCCGTTAGTGCCGTGGATCAGACAAGCTTTATTAGCGGCAGAGGACGAGGATGCTAGGTGGGTGCAGGGAAATTTAAAGGTAGAGTAACAAGAGCCTTGTGTATTGGAAAGATACATACCCGGACCACCAACACACCATGATTATTCCTGCTAACTGGGGGCAGTCATTTTGTTTTGTTTTTGTGACGTCCGGTGGTGTAGTTTGGGGCGAAGTGACGTTGGCTCTGTCGAACTTATGTAACCAAACACTCTAATTTATGACAAGGCGCTTTGCTTTCATCAACCTGACATGTAAAACAACATAAATGACTTGATAGCATAATAAACTATTTAACTACCTTGTTTTAAAAATTTACAATTGGAAAAATAATTGTCATAACTGGCATATTTAAAACTTACAGTAATGTGAATTTTACGATGTTACCTAGAGGAAAGCTCCATTGCAGTGTCAGGTGTCAAAATCCCCTCCCCCATACTAAACGTGACAACCCCATCGCCTATAAATGTCTCTCACAAGTAGACCCAAACCCTCCTAAAATTCTGGAACATGCTGTGTAGACCGATAGTCATTAAATATGTTAAAATTGTAACGGTGAGTAAGTTTAGTATATTTAATCTCGGTATGCTTATCAGTTGGTGTTTGTTTGCAGGTGCACAGCAGAGATGTTCAGCAAGGGGAACAAGTGAAAGTTGAGATCACAGGGAATCAAGACTGCCAACTGAGAGCAAAAGACTTGATTGAGAATATCACTAACAGTAAGCACTACTATATCTCTTTGATTTGAATGTTTAAATTAGGCTATTTTTCCATTAGTGCAGTTCAACAACATGGTTAGCATATTTTCATTCCTATCATAACATTATTTAATGGCCATATTACAGTTAAGTCTAATTTTATAAGTATGAATATCCTGCCCCAAACCTCATCGTTAAGTGTTTTTAAGCTCTTTAGGTGACATATCTGATTGTTAATATTATTTAGGGCTATTGATTTTTTAATCATGGCTTGTAAATTTTTAATGTCACTGATCCCATGGCTAGTGGATTGTATAAACATTGTATAAAAATTCTAGAAGCATTGATGTCATTGCTAAATGTGGACGATGCATTACCGATTATATGATAAAACCCCCACATTTGATCAAAGCTAGATTGGAACTATTTAATAGACGAGAACTAACACCTGTGTATGTCCCCTCAGATTCCTTTTGCTATTTAAGCCACACAACTGGACAAAATATTTGATACATGGTGTACTTTTTTGTTGCAAACCTAACGATGCATTTGATTATTACTGCTTGGCAGCAGAAATAGCTGCATGGTTAAAATACAAAGGAAAGGGGGGTCTCACTGTCATTACAAATCATTTTATTTGTAGCACCAGTTGTATACGTCTTTAATTTTGTCTATATAAATTTTAATGGTCAGTATATATATTTCAAAATTATCTTGAAGTACCGATTATTTATAGTTACGGTAGATTATAAAAACCCTATGTTATTTACTGTATGTCGATTATAATTTGTAACTACTTGTTGCATTTGTGATACTGACATTTTTATTCAATTTCTTTTCAGGTGATGGATATGGTGACAGGTTCGTAAATGCTATTTTTACCATTTTAATCAATTTACAAAGGCTTTTCAAACAATTATTAAACATTGTCATTCTGGGGAGGGGTGGAATGCCTGTTTTTGTTATATTACTATTACATTGCCAACATTTGTTAATTCCAAGTTGAGAATAATAAATTTATTGTGAATGTTTTAACATGACTATTTTTAACAAAGATATTTTGTTTATGTAATATTTCAGGCAATCCGGAGGTGATCGACGTGGGGGAGGAGGAGGTAAAACATTTTTATTACATTTTGCTTGCCTTGCACAATCTGGTTCTTTTTTTATAATTTTGTTTACAAAGGGATGTTCTTAACTTGTAGCATACATTAGTACACATTTTGCATGATCGGCCTGCAGGAAATAAAATGTTCATGATTAAATGTTTGTTAACTAAATTTACATCCACAATTCTTTTTTTACCGCACTATTACTACATTGCAAAGTTTTAAGTAATCAGTATTTTTATGGTTTATTAAAAAATATTTGACTGGTTTTAGCCAATTGTTGATTTTTATCCAGTGTAGTTATATATATTTGCCTCATTAAATGTTTTAAATCTGAAAATTGTTTTAAGACGATTCTTTCCAGTGAGAGGTCTGGAAGATTGCTTGGTGACTTTGTTTAACAAACATTAGTATGCAGTTTAAGACCATAAAAATGTTGATATTTGACTATTAACAATTTTAACCATTTGTACTTTGTTTTTATAAATAATGCACCAATAAATATTTAAGTGTCTATACACCCTCCTGCAAGAACATTGGTGATATGACAACATTGTCAATGTCATTCTTTTTTAAGTGCAGTGTGTCTGGTAGACGCAGAAAGTGTCTGTCCGTTGGGGCCCCTAACTACAGAATTATTGGCCGGCATCTCTCAAAGCTGTTTGTAACTTGTTCCTCTTTGTTTGTATCAGGATCATGCATGTTGTTAATTGAGGTAAGTTGCACCTCGTGTGAGACTAGCAATTCACATTTCTGCAACGTCTGTGCAAGAGCTGATATTAGACTTGATGGCAGTTTAGGAATGATAATACCAAGATTTGGCACCAAATTTATAGGCATCGGCAAATACAGGAAAACTCAATATTTAATGATTTAAGAATATGAGAATATTGGTCATAAAATTATTTGATTGTGCAGGAGATTTAATTTACATAAATTACTATACATTAGGTGCCATTAATGACTGGTGCTTTTGAATCTATAATTTTTTTTTGCTTCCTACAAGAACCGTGCATTATATCTGAAGCAAATTGCTTTTGCTAAAACATTTCTTAATTGCTGAGTGCATCATTTATGCAGCTATGTGAATGGAGTGGTTTAAACAAAATAATCATTTTGGTCAATTTCTTTTTAGGTTATGGCTACAGTAATGGAGATGATTACAGGTTTGTAGTTTGCATTCTTTTTAATTTTAGATCTTTTGTCATTATCCCCTCCTGATAAATTGTCAAAACCATACATACATAGGAACTGGTTATTGGCATTTTCAGTGAGTTTCCACTATTGATTATATATATATATATATATATATATTTATATATAATGTCATTGATCAAACTTCAATTTCTCATTTATTTTTGCAGGAGACAATATTTTGAAATCTGGTAACCGGAAGTCTGATCATGTGGTGTTTTACCATGCTTGTTAAAGTTAAAAACATTGTAAAAGGACTAAATATTAGCTCAGTTACGTACTAAAAACAACATACAGTGGCGGATCCAGAAAATACATTTGGGGTTGGGGGGAGGAGGGGCAATGACATGAGGCTAAATGCCAATGGAACTTTTGGGGGAATACTTGTTCGTCTGAGTTAATGGCCAGTATCTCCACCGTGGCATGATTGGTGGTACAGGTATACATGTGAAAGATGGATTTTGTTTTCATTTCAACTGTATAGTTACCTTCTATAATTGCGAAGTTGCAAGTTTTAATTTCTAAGCATCTACTGGTCACAACGTAACCAATTTGCAGCTGGCATACATCTAATTCTATGTAACTTGTGTGAAATATTGTGCCTTGGGGAAGGTGGTGTGTCACATACTATTACTAGATCACTGTGACCTACTTCACATTCTACTGCATATAACAGTAAATCCTAGTCCGGACCAAATCTTGCATACAGGACCATCAAATGTCACATGTACAGACAACTTGGGATGGCAGTGTGTCAAATCTAGGTCATAATTAGAATTGAAACGCTCATAACCTATTCATTAATATCTATGATGGGCATATCATGTATCTAACCGGTACTCTCCTTGTTTTAGAGGTGGCGGAGGTGGCTATGGTAGAAGCGGTGGTGGTGGAGGAGGTGAGTGTATTGATAACCAGTTTTTGTAACCAATGTCCATTTCAAAATATTACTACCATTACAGAACTGTATACACTTTAAAATGAAAATGTCTGTACCCTAGTCCATTGTTGATACTTGTGCATAGGAGACAAATGAATTATTATTAACATGGTTAATTTTAAATTTAATTTTGTGATCTGTGACTGTATTGATATAGAACAAGGAAATGGTACTATAGGACTTGGTAAACGTACAGTACATTGCTGAAATAAAAATTTCACCAACCCATTTTTTTTTTTATTGCAGGTGGAGGAAGCAGAGCGTGCTACAAATGTGGAGAGGAGGGACACATATCCCGTGATTGCCCTGATGGAGGTTCTAGAGGTAGGCCTCATTTTACCACTTGGTTTCCATATTATGTGTGTTTTGGTCTTCGGGGCCAGTTATTCTTAATCAGTACATAAAATTAATGGATGGTTTTTATCATTTGGATGTCTGATTTCCTTAAAATTTATGTATGATTGCATTCAGGGTATAATCTAGGTCATTTTTTTAGGGTCCCTTTTTGCTAAATTGGGAAAAGATATCGCATTAAACAGAGAAAGGGGGATTTTCCACAATATGAAGGATATCAAGATTTTGTTAAGTTATATTTGAATTTAAACTCATGTATCATATACTTCCTGTGTATGTTGTTAATATACTCTAATATTATGTAATTAATACATTAAAAAGTCATTGATAAATTATTTACATGTTTTATTGTTTTAATGTGATAAGTTTAAGAACTGTTTAATAAATGTTTGTGTATTTCATTTCTGTACAACTATTATCAGAAGTGTCCAGAAATGTTTATATCATACATGTATGTAATTATACATGTCTCCATTCAAAAATCCTATTTTCTGTCTTTCACTTTTGACACAAAGCCTTGCACCATAACATCCCATTCAGGGCTAGCCCTGGGGTACAATTTATGTTCGCCAAAAAATTCGCCAATCTGCAAATTCTTTCGCCAATTTCAATACATATTCGCCAAATATTGTTAGAATTTTTTTTATTTATTTTTTTTTAAAGAAAAGAAAAAGAGGTTTTATTCATATCAGTGCTCAAATAATCTCATTACGTTTTTTTCTATTCATAAATAATAGTAAATACGCTTTTTTTGGAAACCAAGGGAAGAGTCAGAAACCCTGTGCACTGATTAGCGGTTAATTTGATTGAAGTATTAACAATGGTAATTAACCGGGATTAAACACACAGCACATCGGTCTAGTGACGTACTCGGTACATGCCGATGGTGTAATTATTTCTCTGTACACCTCGGTAAACTATTGTGTATGTGACCGACACCCTGTAGAAGAAAAAAGTAAAATACAATCAAAGTACCTTTTGTGTGTTTATTGCTGTCAAAACACAGGCATGCGATAATCATTTTCAAACCGAACATTTGTCTCGTTCATTACAAATCTTTGTTTATTTCTTTAAGAGGGATAGCGAGATGTCAAATGCCAGTGTTACAGACCAAAAAATAATCGTAATTTGACGGCTGCATACATTTCAAATAATACTTGTATACTATATTTAGTATACTCTAATCATAATTTAGCTAATAAAGATTAAATATAATAAAATATTAGGTGTCTTTCAAATAATTTTTCAGCCTACCCTCTATGTAAAAATGAACTAATCCTCGCGACCTAGATTTTACATCTAGTCGTTTATTATTATATGAAAGCTTCAACTCAGTTACTGGGACTAATAATAATTACAACACAGGTTAGCTAGTAACCCACTGGTTAAATGTCTTAAACATTACCGTATTTTGCGGAGTATAAGCCGCTACTTTTTTTTTTCATATCGGAGGGGGCGGTTTATATAACGGTGCGGTTTATATGTGAATTTTATTTTAAGTTTCTAATTATGTACAAGTCGCTATGGCATTTTATTGCATTTAGAAACTTAAACTGGTTGGGAAAAGCTGAGGCTAAGCGTTGTTGCATTAAATCATTAATCATTACACATGTGCATGTTAATGTCGAAAGTACGACAATACAACAATGCAACGATAAACAGTTATCAGTGTTGTAACAGCACCTACCAGAAACGAAGTACAGTTGTTTTAGTAATAATGCTCCCGCGTAATTGGAGCATGCGAGACATCACCCGCTAAAACACGGACCTTTTTGGTCTTAAGAAATACTATTTGTTATATATTTAATTTATTTGGTTTTATAAGTATTACTTTAGAAATTTAATCAGGGTGCAATCATTTGAGAAATCAGAAGCGCGTGCAGACATTTATGCCCCCACTCAAATATTTTCGTAACCTTTGTCACGGTTACTAAACAATGCGCTTTACAGACTGCTTGTTTAAAACGCACATGTTTTTTCACAAGAGGACTGTAAATATGGGAACTGCGCATGCGTGACCGGTGGTTTTACAGACTGCTTGTTTAAAATCCACGCTTTTACTCAAGATGACTGTAAATATGGGAACAATAAATTGTACCAGTACTTTTATTTGGAACTACGTATTACCGGTACAGAATAAGTGAACATCAAAAGTCAAAACGTAAATCTATTACGCTCATCCAGCAGATCGCACGCGGTGTTTGACCTACATTTGTTTGCATGGCCTTTGACACGGCTTTGTTTATATCTGGCTGCATCATTATCTGCGGCTTATAAAACGGTGCGTCTTATATATGAATGGATCCTCAAAAATGTGTAAAAAACGGGTGCGGGTTATACAAGGGTGCGTTATATACTCCGCAAAATACGGTATTTTATATTTTTCACCGATTTGTTTTTTATTTTTATTATTTCTATTTACGACAATCACCGGGGTAAAATAGACTGATCACGTGGACTTGCAATTGGCGCCAAATATATCAGCTAGGCGGAGCAATCCACAGAATCGGTTACAAATGTTAGAATGGAAGTCTTTCGCAAAAAAATTCACCAAACTAAAAATTCTTTCGCAAATATTTTTTCATATTCGCAATTGGCGAACACGAAAGGGGATTTCTTAGCAGTCTTATAACTTAGTTAATTGGGAATCTGTAACTTAATTAATTGGGAATCTGTCAAGTCGTAATTGGGGAAAAATCGGTACCGGATTGGGAATAGACATTAGGGGAATGGGGCCGTTCACCGGCCCCAAAATACATGGTAGATTATACCCTGGCATTTCCACTTTCAGTCGCATCTTGACACCCATTTAGATGTAGAATAGTTGTTTAGTTGTGTATTTGTAGGTTTTGGTTGTCGTGGTAATGTTTGATTAGTTTCTGATTAAACTGGGTTTTTTATCGTTATAAATGTTCATTACACAACTTAGATACCCTGTACAGATTTCAGATATTATCACACAATTTAAAACATTGCATACTATATTAGTATCTGTATGCTTGACTGTTATTTGATGGGTCTGTACCAGGTATTTATGGAGATGTTAACTTAGTTGAATGATAAATTCATTGTGTCTAATTCATGCTTAAAACCTTTTGTTTTTCTTTAAGGTGGTGGAGGAGGAGGAGGAGGAGGTGGTGGAGGAAGTCGATCATGCTACAAGTGCGGCCAGGAAGGACACATTTCACGCGACTGTCCAGACAATGCTTATTGATTG
>JAECMU010197856.1:191-15221 GCA_016106625.1 Dracogyra subfuscus
AGTTCGAGGGAGGTGTCCCCCCTCGACTGATGAGAATTACAGCTTCTGTCACACGAAATACCACAGGCAGTGCAGGTGTTGACTACCGATCAGGCCATATCTTAACATGCTGGCTTTTACTCGCATGCTTTTTCAAGTGTGATTTGCCTTTTCCACTGTATTTCACCCTGTCACTGCACCAAGCACAAATGGCAACACCAGGTTGATCGATTCTGCGAACCCACTCGCTAAGAAAATCACGGAGTTTGTCCTTTTCTTCAAGCCAATTCCATTGAAAAGCGTTCTTGACTCCGCGCTTCAGGTCTGCTGACCGATCAAGAACTTTGTCCGACATCCCATTGAAATCACAAAATCCCAAACAATGGACAGATTTTCAATGCATTCGCAAACAATACCACCATTTTGTCCAGCATGACGCAACCAATGCATACAATCTGCGCAAATCTGGCCAATGGTGAATAAGCAAATATGGCAGCCACAATGGGCGCAGCCATTTTAGATCTAAAGTTGGATCTGAACTCCGGAAATTTTAGGCGAAACGAATGAAAGTTGAAAAGGGGCGGATTTAAAAAGAAAAGGGGCGGATTAAAAAAAAAAAATGAGGGTCAAGCTACTCATTTCTGAGATAATGGATAGCGTGTTTCACAACCATAGTTCTGCATAAAATTCTAAGTACCTTTTTTTTTACATGTCCCCCATACAGGTTTCAAGCACAAGGCTACTTGACACACTGGTACTAAATGAAATTGTATACATTTCTTGCCCAGATGAAACTATTTCCTTTTACAACCAACACACTCACATTTATCACCAATCACAGCACTTGTGGCGTTCATTTCAAAAGTTGGGTGTACCTCGAACTTTGACCTAGCTGTAAGTTATTTTGTTATTAGGTTTAGTACTACCTTTAGAGAGTAAGTTTATGGATAATGCATTACAACATAATTACAAACTTCCCACCATTATACAATTTACTTTATTTTAATTAGACAAGATTATTAAAAACTGTAATGTTAACCTAAAAAAATCACATCATTATGTCAAATGGGACGTCTTTACATACAACAGGTTATTGGGAAGGATTTTAGAAGCTAATTCATGTGTATTTTAACTAAACTGTATTGCTTGTAATTATTAAAAAAACTTATTTTGAGAATTTATTGATGTATGACAGTCGCAAATTTAGTATTCAATTACTTCGTTTCGCTAAGCTATGCAATTTTATACAATTTGTGTTATACATCAATAAACATTTTTTTTAAATTATAAACAATTCTTATGTGTTCTTTAGAGTGTAGTGGTAGATGGTCAAGCTGAATAGATAACACGGCTTTGTGACTGTACTCAGTAAAAGTTGTTTAATACAGAGAAATTTGTGTCATGTTTATGTATTAAAGCTTTTTATCCTATAACTTACCCATGATATCCATGTCATAAACCCATGTGATAACCCATGTGATAATTTACTTTATTAACCGGGTTAATAATGGTATGCAAATTTGTAAGGTCTCTAGGTTATGTGTTATGTTTTTAAAGATTTGTTTAAAATGCGTGATGTTAAACTAATCTGCACTAATTGTGATGACGTCATATTATTGATGGTGACGACTTTAGTACTGTGATTTACTAAAAAAGTAATTAGAATGTTATTTTAGAAGTGTTATAGTATAAACAGAATTCGCTACTCATGTTTTTTAATATGTAAAATATCAACCTCATCTAGTTAATCGGTATTTGTCTCGGGAGAGCCTTGACAAATCCTGATTAACATAGACTCGGTTGATATTTTCCATATTAAAAAATACTCATGACGAATCCTCTATCTACACTGCATGATCATGTTGTGTTAATATGGACAAACCACTTTTCTCCAAAACGGACCTAATAAATTAATCATGTTAAGAGTCGTCTCCCTTAGATTACATTTGGAATATGCAATCGAAAAATACTCTTATAAAACTCTTTCCTTCACTCAAAATCATGGTACGACAAATCCACTAGTGAATTTTTGGTATGGGCTAGTACAAATTATCAACTGTATTACCATAATACATCCATAAGACACCAGTCAAAGCTTCTGTGAGGGCTCAAACATTTGTCACACACTACTGGCCTCGGTTGTGTTGTGATTTAGCCATCGGACTACAGGCTGGTAGGTACAGGGTTCACAACTCGGTACCGGCTCCAAACAAGAGAATGGGTAGATGTAAGGCCACTACACCCTCTTCTCTCTCACTAACCAACTAACAACTAACACACTGTCCTGGACAGGCAGCCCTGATAGCTGAGGTGTGTGTCCAGGACAGCATGCTTGAAACTTAACTGGATATAAGCATGGAAATAAGTTGAAATGACAAAATGTCAAAAACTGGTACAAGCACAGAAGCTAGAATCTCACCAGGTTTAACCCGCTGTTTCTCTTCTTCCAGACTGGCCAGGTATTCCTGCTGTACAGCGATCACCTCCGTGCTGCTCTTACAGGTGGTGTACTTATCGAGAAGTTCACGATTCACCTTATAGAATGACGCTCCCCACTTGAACTTACTGAGCAGCAGTTCACCCAACTCTTTAAAACCTGAAACAAAAAGCTGATCTGTTAGTAAGCAAGCTCTATCCATATGGGAATAGCAGCAGAGCAATCCACTGTATATCCTTAAAGGGACATTCCTGAGTTTGCTGCACTTTTTAGGATGTTATCGACTAACAAAGCCTTTTTAACAATTGTAATTACATATCAAATACATTTTTCTGCATAAAATATTACTGTATATTAAATGTGTTTCTGATTTTAATTAATGAATTCTAATTTCATTTCCTAAATTTGCACTTCTTACAAATATTAAGAAGACCAGAAACACATTGAATACTATAAACTGTATTAATATTGCGACGTGTTTTTTCCGCGAATGTATACTTTAGCGTATGTTCGCGACGTGTAAATTTCGCGAACGACCGTTGACAGTTCCAAAAAATAAAAGTGGATAAAGACAGCTCACTGTAATTGTTATAAACTTACTGTCTGTAAATCAATATTCTGTTATCTTACATCAAACAATTGTGCCTGGTACAGAGTTTATAGAGGGGATTAGGCCCTACCCACCTATGTTAGAATCACAATTCACAGCTTCAGATGTTAACTGTTAATACACATTGGTAAATAAAACAATAAACGATTAGTCGCCATCGATTGAAGCTACATAAACAATCAACGATTAGTCGCCATCAAGGAGAGCTCATGCCTGTTGAGTGAATCTTTTTGTGAATTTTATTCTCAATAAAATATTTCAAAACAAAACTTAAAGCACACTTCACACTTCAAACTGGTAAATAGTGCATGCATATTAATTTCGCGACATAAGATTGGACACGAACGACATGAAATTTATACGCACACATTTTTTTCCACGGTTTACAGTATTCAAACACTGATATTCTAAACAAGTAAATATATTTAATATGTATTACTATAATACGTCCATATTTACTAGTAGAAATATTTTATCAGTTGGAAACATCTTACAATGCAACAAACTCAGGAATATCCCTTTAAAGGGAAGTTGATTTTTAAAAAAGCATTTTAGCAAAATAATAATGAAATATATCAACCAAATTCAGGTGTAATTAACATTTGGCAAGCTATAATAAAATATGGTTTGTTTAACAACACTACTAGAGCACATTGATTCATTAATCATAAAACATTAAATAATTGTGACATATAGTCATTAGTGGAAACGGGTTACATTGGGTCCGATGTAGTAAGGGATCCTTTATATGCATTTTCCCACAGACAGGACAGCATATACCATTGCCTTTGATTATACCAGTTATGGTGCACTGGCTGGAGTGAGAAATAGCCCAAAGGGCTCACCGACGAGGATCGATCCCAAACTGACCGCACATCAAGCGAGCGCTTTACCACTGGACTATTTCCTGCCCCAGGCAATAGCTTCAATCCTGTACATGATTATGTTTCACAAACCTGTGAGATAAAATGCGGCGGCATAGGCTTCCACACAAGACAGTTTACATGGTCGCCCGTAGTTGATGGGATTAGAAGCAATCAAGTAGGGTAGAAGTCGAGGGTTGCGTGTTTTCATCACAGTGAAAGGTGTCTCGTCCAATCTGGCCCATGAGCAGTCCACAACAGCAACACCATGTCCCGCAATGATCTCTCTACAATCACAAAGAGACGCATTGTGCTTGTCTTTCAATATTATAATTGTTGACTGAGAATGTTTTGTTTCTGTTTTTCTTTAATGACATCACTAGAGCATATCAACAACAGGAAAAAAGAAAGTTAGTTTTGTTTGACGACACCACTGATTTATCAATCATTGGCTATTGGATGTCAAATATTTGGTAATTTTGACATATAGTCTTAGAGAGGAAACCTGCTACATTTTTCCATTAGTAACAAGGGATCTTTCATTTTTTTTTATTTTTTTTTGTTGGTTTGTTTAACGACGCACTCAACACATTTTAATTACGGTTATATCGGCGTCGGACATATGGTTATGTCGAGAAAAAACCCCAGTGGTCAGCTGACGGGGATCGATCCTAGACCGACCGCGCATCAGGCGGGCACTGTACCACTGGGCCACGCTGCCCGCTGGGGGATCTTTCATATGCACATTACCAAAGACAGGACAGCACATACCATGGCCTTTGATATATCCAATGAGTCCACCGATGGGAATCGATTCAAGACTGACCGTGCATCAAGAAAGCACTAGATCACTGGGCTATGTCCTGCACCCACCCACACACACACACTTGAGAAGGAGACACGAATCTCAATTGACATTACATTTCTAGCCAATTAGTTGACACAATAGTTGACGCCATCACCGTCACCACCAGAAAAGTAATACCTATATCTCTCCTTTATACTTCACAAAGGAGAGACATATTTTACACTAATAACTCCAGTGGATGGCTTTAGAATTTTTATAAAATCCACTAGCCATGGGATCAGTGATTTTTAAAATTTACTAGCCACAATTAAAAATTCACTGGCCCTACTTTACTTTAAGTTAATACAATTTTACTAAATAATAGTAATGTCACCTCAAGAGGCAGATAGGTGGGGGCAGGATATTCATATTTACAAAATACTTAACTGTAGAATTTAACCTTTTTTTTACTAGCCATCAGACATGGCAATTGTAGTTAATTATTAGCCCAAATATTAAAATTCACTCGCCATGGGAGTGGGGCTACCATAATCTAGAAGACCTGCTTTATCATTAATATGTACATATGGTAATGGACGTACCTGTCCTCTAGAGACACACACCGACTTCCAACAGGAGACAACACGATCCCATCAAACCTCTGTTGTAACCGCAGCCTCCGAACCAAACCCAGATTGCAGAGTTTGCGACCAGTGCACTTCTTGGGGTCGCAGTGTTCCAGATCCCACATGGCAAGCGGACACGGGAACTTGATGGCTGCTTCCCCATCTTCATCCCCTACAGAGAACAACATTCATTTGTTAAATATTTACAGCCTGGTTAGAGATTTTTGAAGCTATCTTAGCACTATGATATCATAAAACAGTTGTAAGCTATAACGGCACTACGATATCATAAAACAGTCGTAAGCTATAACGGCACTACGATATCATAAAACAGTCGTAAGCTATAACGGCACTACAATATCATAAAACAGTCGTAAGCTATAACATCATAACGACGGTTTTACTTTATTGTAGCACTAAGGTAGCTTTGAAAATCTGGGCTCAGGTGATGTTCTGAATAATCAAATAAATTTTTCATAATTCAGTGCACATTTTTATGTCAGGATCGAGTATTAATACAAAAATCTCCATTTCAGTTCCAGTGAGCGGGACCTAACCCAGTGTCAAAGTGTTTGCCTGATGTATGGTCGGTATGGGGTTAATCCCTGTTAGTAGGCCATTTGAGCTATTTCTTATTCCAACCAGTGCTCCAAACAGGTTTAACAAAGGCCATGGTATGTACTGTCCTGTCTATAGGATATTGCATATAAAAAAATCCCTTGCTCTTAATAAAAAAAAAAAGGTAACCCATTGAGTGGTAGCAGAGGGATTCCTCTTGAATTATCTCGGAGGTTCTTAATCCATACATGTATGTACAATGCCATGTATAACAGTAATTCTACCATGACTTTGGAAAATACTCGATTCTGATTGGCCAGTTACTGTAAATCATAGGTATCTAATCATGGAGAGATATACCTAAGATTTAATTAGGCCACTTTACTTGCGTATGTATACAACACGGTATTTACAAAAATGTCACCCAAACAAAGTGGCACCTTTCACATCGGTACGCTTCAGGACATTTTTGATATAGATCCAGACTGGTTTGAAAACGAAATGTATGTAGAGTTGCCAACAAAATAAAATAATGAAAGTAAGTACAAAAAGAGCAGTTTTAACAAGAAGAAATGGAAAAATAGCTTTATAATACTGTAGCCTACGCTGCCTAGTTATAGCAGACGATCAAATTTTGTTACGGTCAACTACAGTCACTTTTCGCACCCTTGTTTTGGCTTCGTACACAGTAAATAAAACATATCCAACGGCAATTTGTTGATATGATATATTTGACAAAAGGTACTTTTATTTCTTTCATAATTTGAAACATAAAATTAATATTTTTCTACAGAATTATGAAAACTTAAAAACTACCAACCTGTAAACAGCGTTGTCTGTTTGTTTTTAGAAATTTGACAGGGGTCAAGGTTAGTAGACCGGTTTTTATTTTGATGTGGCGAAGCATTGTAAAATATAACTAATTTGAATGACGTCTGTATTCCAGTTAATATTTAAAAATCAACAGAAAACTGAACATAGTGTGGGGGTATAAATTGATCTATACATTTTTTGTCAAGCCTTTGAATATTTCACAAAATATAAGGGCTGGGATGTCTGGATATTTTAAAATTGAGGACAGGTACTGTAATGTAATTAATTATTTTCAGAATTAAGACTGCGTCAAACATTGCGGCTTAGTAGACTTTTGGGAGGGGTGTGGGGGTGATTTATTAATAAAATTGATAAGATTAAATATTTGTTCCAAGTTCTATGGTCAAATTATGCTTTTATACTGCCAACAGGTGTTGACATTTCAACATTATCCGCATAAGCACTGTTCACTCCTCTTTCCTCCGAGTATTAAAAACAGTTCTAACTTTGAATACGTTTTAATTATGGTAGAATGGAGATAAACATACTCTGATTTCATTTTCGAGGTATGCTATCGTGGATTAGATACCTCTAAATGTTACATTTAAAACCTCACGCTAACGTTTTCGGTTTTAAATGACATTTAGAGGTATCTAATCCACGATAGCATACCTCGAAAATGAAATCAGAGCATGTTTATATCCTAATTAAAATGTCTTGAGTGCGTCATTAAATAAAATATTTCTTTCGGTCAATGTCAATCCCATGCCATGGTTATCTATAAGATTTAACCATTGATGGGTGATAGGTATAATTTGTTCTAATTTGTATACTTTGTACCTGTGCAATTTAATTTTTACGAAACCCGATGCTTATTGTTTAAAAAACAATTTTGTGTAGAAAACTTTATGTAGATCACTTGCTTTTGGTGTACAAATTCAAGTAAACAAGCATTCTGAGAGTACTGTTAAAGCAATACATGTCCCCTACCAGACCCATCAAATTTCTGTATCTCCTAAATTCAAGGGACATAACTCTGTGAATAATGTGTTAAACTTGATATGTTACAGGACATGATAAAGCTGTACAAAATTTCATCTTAGTATCTTCAGCCACTGTAAAATAAAAAAAACATTATTCAGAAAACTAATTTTTATATCTCCTAAGTTCAAGGGCCATAACTGTGAAAAATGGGTAAATTGTCATGAAGGTCAAATTTGATCTGAATGGAACTTAATAAACTTATAAACAAAATGTCAGCTCAGTATCTTGAGGCATTGCAAATACAAAAGTCCAGAAAAAATGTCTTACGTTCAAGGGCCATTACTCTGTTAAAAATTGGTAAATCACCATTAAAGTCATACTTGATAAAGCTATATACAAACTTTCAGCTCAGTATCTTCAGGCATTGCAATAAACAAAAGTCCAGAAAATTTGTTGGTCTTATCTCCTAAGTTCAAGGGCCATTACTCTGTTAAAAATGGGTAAATCACTATTAAAGTCATACTTGATAAAGCTATACTTAAAACTGCAGCTCAATAATTCAAGGCATTGTGAAAAAAAACCCAGGAAAACTATACATGGAACAGATGGACAGACAGAAACCTATAGTCCCCTCTGGTTGGTCTGGCAGGGAACTAATATTAACAGACAATTCTTAAATAAAGTTTGTTTTCAGTAATGCATAATACACATTCATCACAAAGATCTCCTATCTACAGATCTAACTTTTATCCAGGCTGATATAAAGTTTACCTTGAAGAGCTCTGCTCATGTCATTACAAAATCGGTCTTCATCAAACTTGTGCTGCCTTTGTTTCCGTCGGTCACTTTTCAAGTTCTGTTTACTCCCAGGACCTTTATCCTTCTGACCCTTTGATTTTCTCATTATGAAGTATTACCGGTAACTCTGAAAACACGCTCAAGGTAAAATTTCAAATATCAAAAGTTGTGAGAGTGACAAGTTTATGTAATCTAATCTATTATAAATATGTTTGAAATTTAGCCAATGTTTCTTGTTTTATTTTGTAAAGTACTAAAGTAGGATTATTACTAGTCAGTTGGTTATAACAGGAGCCCTTTCATAGATTTTTCATTTACACACATTTTCACGCAAAGTGAGTCTTAAGTGTAACATACGTAATGTGGAATGGGCCAAATTATCCTTTATTACATTACATTATTTTACATAAAATTTATAAAAAATAAATTTAAAAATATGGGAGTAAAATTTATGTACCCACTCAACGTGATTTGTTCCAAAGATTATTCCATTAGATCAAGTAGACAAAACTACAGAAGGTTAATCTGTTAATGGTGGTGTGGGTGACCAGTCATAACGTCCCCGCGTCAAATTGTCTCCACATACGAAGGAGGCTGTCTGTTAAATAAACAAGTAAATGGAGTGGGTGGAAACATTGGGCATTAAATCCTCAAAACAAACAACAATCAAAATTTTAAATGTCTTGTCTCTGATTTTTTATGTTTTATGAGTGGAAATCTTAATTAAGGTCAACAGTCACTTTTCGCACCCTTGTTTTGGGTTCGTACACAATCAATTATAGCATATCTTACGGTAATTTCACTTGAAATCCATATTTGGTAAAAGGTACAATTTTTTAATCACAAGATCTTCTTCAAACACATTCAGATGCATTAGTAATGTTCAAAAAAATAAATATTCAATAGCAAGTTTGCATTGGAATTTTTCCAGCATTCTTAAAACGGAAATGTCACGTACCTAGTGTATGGTTATTGTAAGGCAATTCAAAGTGACGTCATTGGAATACCGACATCATTCAAATTCAAAATTAGCTATATTATTACAATGCTTCGCCACATTAAAATAAAAACTAGTCTACTAATCTTGACCCCTGTCAAATTTCTATAACAAGCAGACAACGTTGTTTACAGGTTGGCATTTTGTTATTTTTCATAATTCTGGACAAAATATTAATTTTAAGTTCAAAAGATGAAAAAAATAAAATGTACCTTTTGTCAAATATATCATACCAAAAAATTACCATTGTATATATGCTTTATTTATTGCGTACAAAGCCAATACAAGGCTGCGAAAAGTGACTGTCGTGGACCTTAGTTGCTGTAAGCATGTAATGGCATTCAGGGATTGAATAGGGCTGAAACAACATTGAATTTGGTTCCACTTTTCTGAAATCATTATTGTGTATGTGTTGTGTAGTTGGTGTTATGTATGACTGGTGACGTTTTGGTAGGAACAGGGGACGTTTCACATAGAGACGATATGACTGGTAACCGTGGTGTGCAACCAGAAACACGAGACAAGAAAAGAAATAGTCAAACCTTACCGGCACACCAGAGAACGGTGCACTGCAGGGCGCACTACAGGACGATGCACTACAGAACGGTACATTACAGGGCAGCGCACTACAGGACAGCACACTACAGAACGGTCTACAAGGATTGGACTGAACATATAATTAACAACTATTTGTTAAAATAAAATAATACATAGTTCCATTGTTTGTTTTTTCTTATATTAATATTCAGTATTAAAAACGATGTGTAATTAAGCAACACCAGGTTTTGACCACATGACTTACACAAAACACGGGGGGAAAAAAACAGCCATATTGTAAATATGTAAAAAAAAAAATTAACTATATATATATATATATATATATATATATATATATATATATATGCATTTTACAAAATTAAAATAGGCTAATAAAAATAGGTTTAACAGAATTTCTGTCTGTTAAAAAATCATTAAAATTAAAAGTAGTATCCAAGCCACGGCTTCGTTACTCTTTTATTTACTTCACTGTCATTATTTTGTGATGGTTATACAAGTGCCAGCATAAAATGTGATTATACTTCTTCACAAAATGTATTAAGGGATTAACTACGGCAATCTTTGATTCACAAGTCTGCAATTCTTTCAAATTACTACTTTGTTTTGACAACAAAGAAAACATTACAAAGCTGTTTTGTATGTTACTTGTGCGGAGTATGCTATCAACACATTACCACACATACCCACTTCTTGCTTAATTGGTTGTTTATTTAAGTCAATTATATTGTTTGTACGTGTCCATATCTATATATAGTACACTATTATGTACAGAACATGAAAATGATGGATACAATTAACTATCAGTTTTTGCAATTTAGTGGCTTTTGTTTTGTTTTTAACTGTCTCTGTATTTGAGACTTATTCTAACTCTTACTTGTTTTATTTGTCTATATATTTTCGTGCTTCATTTCTAAACAGTGCTTTCCAAATATCGTCCAAAGATACGTTCATTCTTGAATTCAGTCAAAGATATTTGAATATTTGAGTTTTAAAATATAGTAAATATAATTAAATGGATATTTAATTTCACGTTAGGTAATAAATGGTTATCGAGTAGAGTAAAAAACATTACCAGATAGCCCACTTAGCTTGAGTGGTTAACACCTGATGATGAAAACACCAATCATCTTAATTACCGTTATACCCATGTTTCGATATTTTAACAGTGATTTTTCACAATAGATCGATACGGTATTTGGTATTATTTGTGATTGACTAGGTTCCGATGAGTATAAAGAAATGAAAACGAAAAAGTTATACAGCAGATTTCAAATTTAAAGTTGTGGGTGGGATTAATGTGTGCGTGGTGCCATATATCCACGGCACTTCACATGTTCGTCAATATAAACAGTTCAATTAAATTTTGACATACAATGCTTTATTTATATATGTGTGTGTAAATGACTGTAAATTATTGCTATTTTAGTTTTAGTACTGTATTATTAGGTGTAAGCCTTAATCTCTCAGGCTAAACTTGTTCAGCATTTCGAGGAGAGAACACGTTTCCCAGCATTATTTTTATCTTCCTGTAAAGGTTTTTAATATGCAGGTTTTTTGTGTCGGGCTGCAAGTTGTGCACTTCTTGAAATATGTTAACATATTAATTTATTTGTCGTTATATCTTTAAAGTTACTATATCCGGAATATTATTAATATTTAAGCTATGTTACAAATATACACATTGTACACCAAGATGGCTAGAATGATATTACTATATAGATAACACGGATAGTTAAAATAGAAAAGAAAAAGAAAAAAGTAGAAAGGAAGATGTACAAGAAATAAAGCATAAATGAACTCAAAACACTTACTGTTAGTTCTGAACAGATTTAAATATTATTTTGGTCACTTGAATATTTAAGCATTTGTATTCTATGCACTGGCATATCTAGGTCAAAATTAAATACTGTAGATCCTGAAATTAATGCGTCCCTAAATTAATGCGAGTCACGGTGGTCAGACATTAATGCGACATGAAATTAATGCGAGTCGCCTCCCTTTGAAATAACGTTTTTCATCACAATGCTTTGAAAAATAAATAAATAAAAAATTCTAGTGCAAAATTAGTGTCTGCAAAATGAATTAATTCTTAATTCGAAATGACACATGTATTTAGCTATCACTTCCTTTTCCGACATTTCCGGCTATACCATTTCATAAGAAGAAAAACAAAGAACCGGTCGATCTCAGAATTAGTGTGTTGAAACCTATCCATGCGCGATGGATCGTGTCCGCTTTTGACAAGATCACCAAAGACAAAACAATCATTACACGTGGCTGGCAGCTTGCTGGTCTGTTAAACAAGTAGACAATCTTGAACCGTTCCAGTTGTGTTTATACTTTTGTTACCCATAGTCAGTGTAATTAAACTGTCACGTCTACGATGATGTGTGCTCCATTTGTGTTGTGTTATATAAACGTACTGGTATTTTAAATGTTGTTTGTTTTGTTTTATTAAATGTATCGGAATTTTAAATGTTTATTGTTTTCTTTTAATACAGACAAAACTTAGAAATAAATGCATCATATTATTAATGCGAATAGCATGGCCTCGCATTTTTCGCATTAATATTATGATCGCATTCATTTCAGGATGCGGGCAGCATAGCCCAGTGCCCGCCTGATGCGCGGTTGGTCTAGGATCGATCCCCGTCAGCTAACCACTGGGGTTTTTTCTCGACATAATCATATGTCCGACGCCGATATAACCATAATGTAATGTGTTGAGTGCGTCGTTAAACAAACCAAAAAAAAATAAAAAATAATAATAATTTCAGGATCTACAGTATATGCATTGATAGCAAAGACAGGTGAGTGTAATGAAATCAAAGTTGTAAATGGTATTTTTCATTATTAATCATTAACCAGTGTTATATGGTACCCGGATATAGAAACTTTATAAATAAATTGATATAACTGATCCATTTGTTTGTTTAATATTATTTACTTTTTAAAATATTACTAAGTTTGTTACACTCTGTGGAGTGGGAGGGGGGGATGTACCACGAGGGTCCATGTCATGCAGCACTGCAAAAAAGTACGCTGCAATTATAAATTATATCTATGACACTTTAGGTCATATATTAGGGTACCAGACGTTTCGCCCCCCAGCAAGTTCACCCCCAGTCAGTTCGCCTCCACTTAATACCGTTCGCCCCATATGCCAGTTTGCCCCCAGTCAGTTCGCTCCAAATCTCATGTCAATTCGCCCATAAAATTTATTTTTGAAATAAAAACTAGGTAAGTATAATTATTTAACAATGAATGATGTTTTGAAATAAAAACTATTTAATCAAGTGAAAACGGAACGGAACGAGAACTCGGACATCACAGTAGCGGTGTTTGCCCAAAGTGCGGTTTATACTTCACCAAATAAAATTGGCATCTCTTTGATGTAAAGCGAGCTTGTGTTTGTCGGCTCGACAAATACTTTGAATTGTTAAGGCATTTCAAGACCACTGTACAGGGAATTAATCAGTGGGATAAGTCAAATTGACTGGTAACTAATATATATTCACTAATAATATTTGCAAAAGATTTTTAAAATTTGCAATGCGAGTTTTAGAAACAACCATTTGCAACCAGTTTTGTCGAGTTGATCTGCCTCACGGTGTGAATAAGCGCTGTTTGCATGTCCTCGTGACCATTTTGCCGCTTTACTTTACAGTAAATTTAGATGTTTAAAAAAACGTTTATGCAATATGGTGCATCCCATCCTTGATCGCTGCGTCAGGGACCCGGGACTCCGGGTCCATGAGAACCCTGCCTAGTACTAGTAGTCTCTTTTCTAACAGATCCGGACAGTCTTCAAGATGGGGGCGATCTGACTTAGTTTGGGGGTGAACTGGTATGTTTTTCGGAAGAGAACTGGCAGGGGGCGAAGTGACCTAGGGGCGAACTGACTGGGAGGTGAAACGTCATGGATTCATATATTATAATATTAGCATATAACACTGTTAACAGCCTTATAATAGCACCAAAGTTTTGTTGTCAGTTAATATCCATCATACACAGAAGATATTAAATAAGACATGCATACAACTAAGCGTCCTGTGGTGCGCCGTTCTGTGAAGCGCTCTACTATAGTACTAAATTAACTAATCACCACTAGTAGGCACTCCACTACATATGCCCCATTCAACCATTGACCAGACCGTTCTGAGGTGCGCCGGGCGCACTACAGAACGGTAAGATTTTGGATACGTAATAAAAGTTAAGATTTTCATAGATTATTCTGTGCAATAAAATTACATTTTAAAAAATAATTGGTGTTGGGGAGAATAAAGAACTAATACGGCATCAACCTACATTTATCATCATATCATGTTCAACATCTGAAAAACAGATTTTATAGGCGCAGCCATTCCTCTTATTCTTTTGGACTTCCCTCCTTTTGATTAGAACACGATACTCAGGAACTTTGGTTGACTACTATAGTATTCTAAATCTCATTCCATACAGTATATCTATCCACACACCTCTCTAACACGTTAAGGGTGCTCTTTTCATAACCGAGCTATCTTTACTGTTGAATTTAGAAGAAAACATTACCATGGAAAGTTTATCTGGACTTTGAAAAATAAATGTTTTATTTAACGACGCACTCAACACATTTTATTTACGAGTATATGGCGTCAGACATATGGTTAAGGATCACACATATATTGAAATAGGAAACCTGCTGTCGCCACTTCATGGGCTACTCTTTTCGATTAGCAGCAAGGGTTCTTTTATATGCACCATCCCACAGACAGGATATTACATATCAGTCGTGGTGCACTGGCTGGAACTAGAAACAGCCTAATTGGCCCACCAATGGGGATCGATCCCAGACCGACCGCGCATCGAGCGAGCACTTTACCATGGGACTACGTCCCACCCCTCTGAACTTTGAATGATAGAAATAAAACATACTTTAAACATCATTGCCAAAATGTTGGGACACTCACACTAGACCGGCCTCGGTGGCGTCGTGGTTAGGTCATCGGTCAAAAGACTGGTAGGTACTGGGTTCGGATCC
>JAECMU010197891.1:4399-18959 GCA_016106625.1 Dracogyra subfuscus
TAAGTGTTCAGTTTGTTTTATCGAGTGCAGTTCAGGACGTGGGAATGGGCTTTTCCATATCTGTGTTTTCTCAGGAGTTGTCGGAGTGTACTTAATCACTCATCAAATTTTGTTCCCAGCTGGCTGAATATTTGCTCATAGAATTATGTAGATGAAAAAGATACTACTAGTATGAAAATTCACTGTATAGATAAAGTTGCACACTTTTCCTAGCATGAAATTGTGTTAACAGAAAGCGAGCATAAGAGGGCTTTTTCATTTACTGAGAACCTTACAAAAACAAAAAAATTAATGAATGTTCCAACTTCCAGATTTATTTATCGATTTTAATAAAACTCAACAACACGGAACATCAGCTTGCATGACCAGTTGTACAATCTCCCTGATACATTCAGCAGTTTCTGGTTTGTTCAGTTCATTTAGATAGCACTCTACCAGACGAGGACAGCAGTACCGTAGCAAGACTAAGCAGGACATTGATTCATCACGAAGATTGTCCATCACCTCATCAGAGGTGGTTGTTTCATCAACAGCAAGATCGTACAAGAGTTTCAACAGACACTTGAGTATCTCCTCACAATGACTGTAGACTCTTGGCCAGGCATTTTTGATGAGGGATTTCAGCAGCATCAGAACATTCAACCGTGATGTTTCTTCAGGGCCATCATAGATTTCCAGAAAGTTTGATACAAGATGGACAACATCTTTCAGGTGTCTCACGACACCGATTCCCAGTTCATCAACAAACATCCAAAGATGTGATGTGAGAGCTCGACGTATGTGAATGTTGTTTTCCAATTCTGCATCATGCACCAGCATCTGGAATATTTCATCATATCTGTTAACGTCCAACAGGAGGCCAGAATGGATGTTGTCTGGTGTTCGTTCAACGACTCTGACAACAGCCAACACAGTGGGAATAGCATCTTGTAGCAAGACTGCGTTCTTTGTGTACAGTTGGTGTTTGACGGCTTCATATACTACTTCAGCTCTGCCATACCACCGCAATTCCTCAGATGATGTATTGGCAATAATGTGACGGAGACATTTTATCCCAGATATTTTGTTTTCAACAACAAAATCATCAATAAAGTTGAGTGGTGGTGGTAAAATCTCTGCAAGATGTTCACTGATGGAAGACTGCTTAGCACTCGTTAACAAGTGAATGAAAGAGGCTTTTACAAAAGGATTTCTCTTCCATCGGTCTCTATCCAAACACGGTTTCACAAGACGCAGATATTTTCCAAATAGTGAAGAGCTTGGAGAAATGAGTTCGTGATTCTGACTGTCCATGTTTAGTGTTAAAAGCTTTCCCGTTGTATCACACTTGTAGACTTTGAGCATATGCTGCGATAACATCATGCTCTGATCAACAACACCATCACAGTTCCAGGCAGCTAGGCTCATGTTGGCTGAAAGTAACAACAACAAATTTGGCAGAACTTTATTGAGGCAATTCATCACGGCACTCTCCAGCAATTCCAGACTGTTCAGATGATGAAATATGGAAGCAAAACATTTTAAAACTGCATCCGTTTTATCCGCAGTACCAACAAAATCTTGTTCTTCATATTGGCAATGTTCCCTTTCAGGTAGTTCAGTAATGATGGCTATTTTGATGGTTTGTATGAGGAGATCCGGCATCGATGAAGACTTCAAACAAGAGTGGATATATTCTGCGGACAGCTGCTCTATTTTGACCGATATGTCCAGAAGAGTGACATGGTTCTGTGACGATGCAGCCAGCTTAAACAACTGTAGGATTCCTTTATTTGTATCGGTATGCATCATTTTATCATGCTCACAGCTAGGTGTTTCATCCATGCTTTTGTTGAGGTCAAATTTTATCTGAAACACAAAACACCAAGTAAATTAGAACGCAGATCATTTAATTCACTGTAAATGCATTCATGTATATTTAAAAAGAGCTACTTTGTGAAGCATCATGTTGCATTCCAGGACCAATCAATTAATTATACATAGGTCTATGTACTTTTAAATGAATACAAATACATGTATTCACATTAGATTAAAATTACACACACACACACACAAACACAAACAAACACACTGCTGTACTGGTCACACTAACAATTAAAGTGTAATCTCCTTTTATCTTTTACAAGAGGGGGCAAAACAGCACATACTTATACCATATGCTGTTGGATGCACAGCAAATGCATCTTTCTAATTTAAAACAATCACTAATGTCTAAATTATTGTGAGTTTTTATTTGCATACGTTGTAATGATAACCCTTTTTAATTTCTTCTACAACGGTATTAACGCACTTCTCCATGTCGTAGGAAAAAAACCTTGAAGGTTGAACCATTGAACAGGTTGTAAGCAAAATCAATGACATTATGTTATGATGTAGGTCATAGGTCAGTCAAATGTTGTCGGATCTAACTGAAGTATAACAGTGTAACAGAATAAAAATCAATCTCCACCGAGGGGATTCGAACCACGAACTATCACTACAAAAGTCCAGCACTCCACCAACTGAGCTAATTGAGGAAAATTCCCACTAGCTACTGCCACTAGGAGCTGTTTATACCAACACTACTAAACAAATAGGGGTGCTGTCGGGTTTTCTTCTATACCTGAAGGTCAAACTCGACCCAGATCCGAGTACCCGACAATTACACTAGACGATGATGAGAATAAGAAATAAAGTAAAATAGCATTATTTCCAGCACTGAAAATGGATGCCAAATAATGCCATTGTATTGCATTTAGAAGTGTTGTGACGGACTGACGGTCAGTTTAAAAAGAGAAACAAGGCATGATCATCTAATGATTGTGTAACTTATATTGTCATCTACTGCTGAAATTATTGCCCTACATTGTCCAATGTATTGTAGTTGCACATTGTATTTCACCTTGTATGGTTTGTTTGTTTGTTGTTTTTTTTGTTGAACAACGCACTCAACACATTATTATTACGGTTATATTGGTGTCGGACATATGGTTATGTCGAGAAAAACCCCAGTGGTTAGCTGATTCTAGACCAACCACGCATCAGGCGGGCACTGTACCACTGGGCTATGTTGCCCGCTCTACCTTGTATGGGTACCAGAGTCCTGGGTCTGAACATAAGCTTCTTCCCATTAGGGTCTCCATGATCATGGATCAAGTCTGTTCAGAGGATTCGATACCCATTTTATAGTATTTGTACTACAAGTTATTTATTATGAGATGATTGTTTTCTAAATTGCACACAAAAAGTGTTTATTTAAAAAAAAAAAAATCCAAAACACTTTTGTTCTTATGTCAAATCAAACTGAAATTATAAAAAAACAAAACATTGTTCATGGAGGTGGAAGGAAGGAAATGTTTTAACAACACACTCAACACATTTTATTTATCGGACATATGGTTAAAGTTACAGTGTCTGGTTACTATATAATAATATCATGCACAAATATGAAATACAAGTTCAACTGCACTTTTTAGAAATTTGTGTGTGTTTGCTACAAAAGGAGAACGTCAAAGGTATCGTTGTCTGTGTAGCCATTGCTCGGCAAACCACAAATGACAGCCTGTTATCAATTTCAGTTAACAGGTGTGTTTGCGGATTTGAAATTGTAGGGTTCGTCTCAAAAAATTAAATAAGAATTCTTGCGTTGTACATAGAACGTTTGGTTGAGGATACATATGTAACAAAACAATAAAATCGGAAACTGAAATATTTGGCTGTCCACTGTATTTATGGAAAATAGTGAATAAAATACGGAGCTATAGTACTTGGTGAAGTCTGATTGGCTATTACAAGTTGTCAGACGCCATGCTTTCCAGGTTAGAAAAAAATCAATGTACAGAAGACCTGCATGTTCCACACCTTGAAAAAAAACACAGTTTATGTAAATATATGTATAACAAGTTGACATGTCCGGTTAATTTGATGTTTTGTTAATAAATGGTTATCGCATGACCTTGGGGGTTGGTAAGTTATGTAGGATTATTATATATTAGTAAATCTAAGTTTATGGTTTAGGGAAAATGAATTGCTGCTCTAAAATACTTTATTAATATGATACAGTGTAATTGTTAGATAGGAAATATTATATGTTTGTACTCTATTTAAAACAAGAGAAAGTAACTTGATAAATACATGTAATTGCCTTGACTGACTGACCAAGTAGGTCAATAGGTCTATATGATTGGACAATTAGTCTAGTGTTATCAAGGGAAGTAATTTTAATGTTCGGAAGTGAAATAGAAGTGTCAGTCTAGCGAAGTAACTCCACTGTTTATACATTTTAATGGTTCTGAATAGAAACTGAAGTGGTGTGGTTTCAGTATATAGTTATTTGAATTCATTGATTCAGTTTTAACCCCATATGGGTTAAAGTGGAGATTGAATATGTAGTTTAATGTCATCATTTTGTTAATTAAAGAGTTAACCCCATATGGGTTAAAGTGGAGATTGACATTGAATATGTAGTTTAATGTCATGATTTGTTAATTAAGAGTTAACCCCATATGGGCTAAATTGAAGATTGATATTGTTGACAGAATGACTGTGGTTTGTTGTCATGATAATGTATCAAGTCCTATTATGGAAATTGATTGTTTAGTCATCCAAATGTGAGTGCAATATAAGAATACAGCTTAGATGCGTTAACCAAGGTTAGTAAATATTAGTGTTGAGCCAGTTTGAGGTCATATTAATATTGATGTTGTAGTGCCTTGTGCATATTCATGTAACGTAACTTGACACTGATTATAAAGTTGTCAGACGCCATGCTTTTAAAGTAAAGTATCTCCCAATTTCAGTTGTTTCATTTTCGCTTTCCAGGTGACTGGTACAATTGGAACTTTATATTTGGCAATCTCACCAGGATTGGAAGCATCCTAGATCAACCATTTTAGGATTGGATGGTTCCTAGCTAATGGATACAGTCGACCTGTGTGAACAACTGACATGGAATTGGCGAGATTGATTTAAAGCACAAAACCATTCAATACCGTCGACCTGAATGAACAAACACCATGGAACTGGAAAGCTTGATTCTTGACATCAGAACTGTTCTGTATGCATTGGATGTAAAAGACTTACTGGAAGTCATCGAAATGTGCAAAGTTCCTAGGAAAGTTACTGTGAAAACCAGAGCCGACGCCATTGGCATAATTGAAGCCTACCTGGAGAAAATTCCTAAAGATAGGGAGGTAATCCCTATATTGACAACCTTGTGGAAACAAAGTAGGAGTAAACACAGCAGTAAGAAAGGAAATGAAAATATGTGGACAGATTGGTGTGGGTAGCGCCATTTCCTTCACATCTCTATCAAGACAAATAGAGGCGGCAATCAAGAAGGGATACAGCGATTCAGAGATCATGGATGCGGTCATCCGTGCAGTTCAAGTTGGTCAACCTCTCAGAGATTATCTTGATGGCAAGGACTGTCTGAATCTGCCAATCTTACACAAGATTTTGCGTTCTTTCTACAAAGAGAAAACGGCAACTGAGTTGTATCAAAAACTGTGCACTATGGCTCAGGAAGAGTATGAAGACCTGCATGACTTTGTGGTTTGTATTTTGGACACACATCAGGAAGTTAACTTTGCCTCCCAAGAGGAAGGGTCAGGCTTACAATATGATGAAGAACTTGTGCGTCGAATGCCTCTGAGGACCATCTACACAGGGCTCAAGGACAGGTTGATTTGTCAAGATTTGAAAACAATCTTGTTAGGAAATCCATTGGATGATGAGTAATTGCAGGCTGTGAGTGCTTCTATGGCAGCAGAGGCAGAAAGAAAACAAAAACGGCCCAAAGCAGTGAGAAAGAAAATAAACACATTTGTGGTAACCACTGAGAGGACAATCAGGGAACTGAGGGCCGAAATTTGTGCCTTAAACCAAACGTTAAGAGAAGAAGCAGCACAGACCAGAATAGAGATCGGCCAGACCCATGCGAAAGTGTACGATCTGTTCACAGGAAGGAGACCATTTCCGTTGTGACCACTGGTTTAAATGTGGAAGATCAGAACACTGGAGTCGAGGTTGCCAAAGGTCAGGAAACGACACATGCTTCAGAACCTGAAGCTTCCAACAGAAGATCCCAACCAGTAAATTCTGAAACTGACTCTGGGATAACGGAGGTACATTATCCACTGAACGATCCATACACACATGAACAGCTTTGTGAAAAGATTAGGAGCCTTGAGAGTATATCACAGATCAAGTGACAGTGCCAAACTGACAAGACTTGGAAATGAATGTCGGGTGACATGTACTATGAACAGGGTAAAGACTCAAGTTTTGTGGGACTCAGGGGCTCACCTGAAGGACATTGTGGTTAGACCTAATGAATTGGTAGGTGATAATCCTTTAACTTTACATGCGGCCAATGGGACAATCATACCATTTACCGGATGGGTGTGTATCCAGTTTAAATTGCTAGATGGACAAACAGAACTTTCAGTACCATTTTTAATTACAAATACGTCAGATTTTAAACAGGTAATAGTGGGGTATAATGTAATAGAACATTACATGAAACAAAGAGAGTCCTCATTAAATGACAAGGTTATGGTGATGAGGGAAGCAGTGGTAAATCTCATCCAAAGGGATAGGTGTGAAACTGTAGGTCAAGTACAGTTGGGTAGGAAAGGGATAGTAATTCTGGCATGTACTTCTGAATCTGTGAGATGTTCTGTTCGAAAAGGGCCAGAGTTGAATGGAACCCCAGTCTTATTTGAACCGTGTGTGGAAGCAACCTTGCCAGAGGGATTGGAGGTAACCGAGTCTGTAATGAAGCTAAGAGGTGGGAGATACAATCCAGTTTCCAATACCAATGACCATGCTGTCACTCTAAAAGGTAAGATGTTGTTGGGCACATTAGAAATGATTCAGTCAGTAACCCCACTTTCAGGAAAAGTGAAAGAAAATGAAACTGAAAGTAATACAGACAAGAGGGACACAGGACAGAAAAGCCATATGGTGAGACATACAAGTAAGTAGTACCCACCGGTAGATCTTGGGCAAACTCTTACCAGAGAACCAGAAGAGATAGTCAGAGAAATGCTGCAGGAAGAAAGTAGTGCTTTTGCAAAAGATGGAGAAGTAGGGACTATACCTGAAATGCAGTTGAATATTGAAGTTTTGGACAGGACACCAGTACAGAAAAAGTACTTGGGAATACCTCCCCCACTATACAAGGAGGTGAAGAAATATTTTAAAGACTTAATTTGGCGTGACTGGATTGTTAAAGCTCGGTCACCATATTCGTCACCAATGGTAGCTGTGTGGAAGCACCATGGAACCCTTAGACTCTGCATCGATTATCGTTTACTTAATCAAAAGACTGTTCCTGACAGACAACCTATACCCAGAATACAAGATACATTGTCTTGGAGGTAAGTGTTGGTTCTTAGGTTTAGACCAAGGAAAGGTGTACCATCATGGATTTGTAAAGAGCAGTGTAGACGTATACCGCATTTGTCACCCCATGGGGGTTATATGAATGGGTTTGGATCCCATTTGGCCTAACGGAAGATCCTGCAGAGTTCCAAAGATATATGAATGATATGTTGGAAGGTCTCCGGGACGAGTGCTGTATGCCATACTTAGACGACATTATTGGTTATGGTGCCTCGTTTGAAGATCATGTGGTTCACCTTCGCCAAGTGTTGAAACGACTATCGGAGAAAGGAGGAAAGTTAAAGCCATCCAAGTGTAAAACTTTTCCACAAAAGTGTGCGTTATCTGGGAAACATTGTAACAATTTGTATCGGCTGATGGATATAAAATGGATCCAGGAGATTGTGAAGCAGTGTTGGCCATGAGAGAGAAAAGGCCTCATACTGTAGGAGAATTGAGGAAACTGTTGGGTTTTATTGGCTACTCTCGTACGATATATACAAGATTTTTCAAGGAAGGCAAAACCTTTGTATGACCTTCTTACAGTGAACAATAATCAGGATAAGTTGTCAGAGTGAAGAAATAGTGCTGGGAGAAGAAAGGTAGGCCCAGCATCTTCTAAACAATCTATCACTTGGTCAGAAAAACACCAACATCAGTTGAATTGTTTGACTGAAACACTATGTTCAGAGCAAATAATGTCATATCTGGATTTTGAAAAACCATTTGTAGTTCAAACAGATGCATCACAGCTGGGTTTGGGAGCTGTCTTGTATCAAGAAGGCAATGATGGGAAACTACATGTGATAGGGTATGGATCGAGGACACTCAGTCCTGCCGAGCAGAAGTACCACATGCATTCGGGTTTTTGGCTTTGAAGTGGGCTATAAAGAACGTTTCAAAGATTATTCTTCATTTACAGTATTTACAGATAATAACCCACTAACATATGTCTTAACATCAGCGAAACTCGACAGCACAAGACAAAGGTAGGTGGCTGAATTTACAGAGTTTAATTTCGTAATCAAATATAGATCCATCAAAAAGAACGATGATGTGGATGGTTTATCACGAATGCCAACAGATATTGAAATGGTTAGACATGAACAGTTGGAAGAAATTTCACCAGCCTCTCTGTCAGCAGTGGTACATACTGTGTGTGCAAACAAAGAGACCCCAAGGATATGCGCTGTTCCCGGTAACTATCCGGATAAAGGTGAAGCATGTGGAGTTGGCTTCAAGAGGTAGTTACCATTGGATATTCAGATGTCTCAGAGACGAGATCAGGGATCTCACCAGTGTTCCGAGCTAAATTAGGTCAAAAACCATGTTTCAGGGAGACACGGTCTTGCCCATTAAATTCCCGGTTGATGATGGGAGATTGGGATAAGCTGGCGGTGAGTTCAGATGGAGTATTGGAAAGAAAACTGATCTTTCCCGGAGGTGAAGCAAAAGTAGTTGCACAAAGTGTTACCATATACTGCTCAGATTTAGATTCGAGACAGCTGTATAGGTGTGTGGGTACAAGCAAGTGATTTTGTTTAGTATCTTTGATGTGTTTGGTGCTTGGTCAGTATGGATTAGTACATACCTGTAGATACTATTCTTAAGGGTAAGTAATAGAGATCAGTTAATCAAGACGTCAGAAAGTTTAATGATGGTACTTAATGCGTGGAATGTAACAGTAATAGGAATATAGTAGCACATAAATATCAACTCTCTCCAAACTGATTGTTTTTAGTGGAGATGTGTGAAAGCTTGTACATGCAGTTAATAATTCACTTAAGTTGTGTTGATAGAATATTTAAGAATTAATATTTTATAAAGTCTTAGTAGAACTTTCAAAGTTTAGTATAACACATATATCATGTATATATTTTTAATAAAATATCCTAAAGCAGAAAATGACTGTTTTCACTTCTTAATTTTACGTGTGGTAAAATCTAGAAATTCAAATATGGGTAAAGTTAGGTTGTTTTATTTAATGACATCAGTGTTAGAGCATATTGCTTTTGGATGTCAAACTTTGGTAATTTTGATATATAATCTAAGAGAGGAAACGGGGTATTGGGGGGTCGAAACCCTTCCCTGACCAAGATTAAACAAAATTGAAATATATTTTCTGACGGAACATGGCCCCGTATAAACTTCGCTCAATGCAGTCTATAACACCCAACCCCGCTGAAATCCCTGCACACGTGCCTTGGAAACCTGTTACATTTAAAAAAAAAAATTAAACATTTTTTTGGGCAAGGGATAATTTGTACGTACCATCCCACATACAGGATATCATGACATGTCATAGGGTTTAACGTGCACATTCAGAACAAGCTGTTGTAGTGCAAGCTCTTTCGTCCAAGACAAAGTTGAGGGGTGGGGGGATATAGGAGAGACTGCTTGCACCGACAGATGCAAGGGAGCACCAGCAGTCCGATCAGGATCAGTAGCAGGCTGGGGGGGTGGGTGGTGGTTGTGCTATGGAATTTTTAATGGAGCATTAATTATGCCAAAGAGAAAAGGTGCGCATTTCAGTATGAAGGAATTTTGGTGCATTTTTTGAATGGTCGGCCGAAAGAAAAAAAGCTACAGAGCTAATACAGAAAAAAGGATACAGGATATCACATACCATGGCTTTTTATATACCAGCACTGACTGGAACAATCCTGCTGATGGGGATCGATCCTAGACTGACCGCCTATTTAAAAAATCCATGTTTAGATCTGAGTCATCAGTAGAAATAGACCAGCCTCAGTGGCGTCGTGGTTAAGCCATCGACCGGTCTTGGTGGCATGGTTAGGCCATCGGATTACAGGCTAGTAGGTACTGGGTTCAGATCCCAGTCGAGGCATGGAATTGTTAATCCAAATACTAATACAGACAACAAACACTGAGTGAGTGCTCTGCAAAGCTCAATGGGTATATGTAAACCACTTGCACAAACCAGTGATCCATAACTGGTTCAACAAAGGCCATGTTTTGTGCTATCCTGCTTGTGGGAAGCGCAAATAAAAGATCCCTTGCTCCTAATCGGAAAGAGTAACCCATGAAGTGGCATCAGCGGGGTTTCCTCTCAAAGTCTGTGTGGTCCTTAACCATATGCCTGACGCCATATAACCATAAATAAAAGGTATTGAGTGTGTCATTAAATAATACAGTTTTTTCTTTTTTGAATAGAAATAACATATAGTCTTCATAAATGTTATGTATATTGAACATACCACCCTCTTCCTCTACCCCTAGAGAATTACGTAATTACAGGGCTAGAAATGAAAATGCTGAAAAAAAGTTACATGCACCATTAAAATTCTGCATGCACCAAAAATAAGGTAAATAAGGTAAATTAATTAATGACCGCGCATGCGTCATGCAACTTTTTTTGTTGTTGTTTTTATACGAAGCTATTCGGAATTATTTGGTAATACCTATATTTATTTATTAACAGTACTGGAACATTATACAACTGCGTTTATTACCGATTCTTGATCAAATCTGAAAATTTCACCCAACGTAAGATCTGTTGGTATAATATAAATTAGCCTACGGAATTCGACGAGAAGTTAGAAAGGAAATAATCACTGGCTGACTGCGAGTCAACTATGTGAGTAACGCACCTGCATGTTCGCAATCATCTGACTAAGTGCACGTATCAGAGGTCGAAACTGTTCAAGGAAATTACGGTACTTTGTATTGATCACAGATCTGGCGGAGTTCAATTTGTCAGTGACAACAACAACTGTGTTGTGCACGTGGATACCCCAAAGTCGGTCTCGCTCACCTGTCTAATACTGTTCATGGATATAACAGAGATATTGTCTGTAATTTTCGCAAATATCTTTCACGGAAATGACCAAAAGGGCGCCATTGTTGTAAGTAGGATTATGGGATACAAAATGGATGCGATCATAAGTTAAAAGTTATCATTTTCATGTGACGAACAGATTACGAAATTCAACAACTTGAGTCTGAATCTGGTAGACAACAGATACTAGTATACGCAATACACAGTACTTGAAAAATATTAGCATGCACCGCGTGCACCCAGTTTTAAAAGTTACATGCACACGCAAAAATCAGCATGCACCGGTGCATGTACTAACACTGCATTTCGAGCCCTGAATTATTAACACACCCTTACATGTAACGTGTATGTCAACTGTTGGTCACTGTCAAAATTTCAAGGCAAATCCCCCACCGAACCCTGGAAAGGTATTGTACCATACCTCTATGTATATATATATATTGGAGGTACCGTATGAGACGACCCCTTAATTAATCAGGACAGTTAACCTAGAAAATGTAGATAAGCGAGCATTGCGAAACTATAGCGATGTGGTGGGCCTACCAAACAAAACTGGATAATCTATTCTAAATGCTTATATAAATTAAATATTCCAACTTCCAGACATTGCAGCTTTTAAAAGACCAGTTACTGCGAGAAGAAACCCGCTGTCGCCACTTGATGTAGGTGGAGTAACCAGGCTAATACTCATGGTATCCCAAAACTATTTTTTTTGTTTTATTTGTTACGTGTACAAAATAAGGAACTCTATTCCAAGTAAAGAATTATAATTTATTTTTTTTAAAGAAGAAAAGAACAATGTCCAATGAATGTGAAAACTGGTAAATAACGATAACACGTCATTTTATATTGTAAAGGCGAAAACTCCAATCTACCAAATAAAGTATTGAATAGTTGGTCTTACTATAAATTGACAAATATTAAAAAAATATTTCTGTTGCAATTTTTACAAATCGCGGATACTAAGCTAGGCCTAATTACCAAATATCAACTTTTCTGGTCGCGCAGTACTATAGCAACTGAGCACCGTAAACTGTTCCGCTGTTATAATGGTAAAACAAACAAGTCGTTTTGAACACTCGATCAGTCTACCGGGAAGATAGCGGTCGTTGACGTAATATCCCAAAATCGATTCTCTCTTCCTGTGTGCTGTCGTTATTTCTAAAACTTTTTTCCACACCTGAATGTCACGGTAAGACAGTGATTATCACATTATTTGATGCATCTTTGTATTGTTGTCAGTGATGGCAATATATTTGAGCTGTTGTAAAGGTGATTTTAATGCATAAGTAAAACACAAGTTGAAACATGAAAGATGGAAGTCTGTACTGTTCAGTGTTCAGTAGTCGCGATGACGGAACCACGAATACTGTGCAAAGAGAACAGCCTCAGTATAATACAGGGTTTCTGCTAGAAAGATATTTTTGGTCGTGGCGCTATGCAGTTGAATATTTGCAATGTTTGTGCTGAATGCAGTGACAGTGACACCATCATGATCACAGTGGCTGAGTGGGTATGGGGGCCTCCTCCAGAAAGAAAATGGATTAGAGTTAGAGTTACGGTTAAGAAAATCATACAGTAACTCGTGTCATAAATTAAGGAAATGTGGTTGCTAAATATAGAGCACAGTAATGCCTGGCGTGTCGTATTACTGACAAGGGCTATAATTTAATAGCATAATGATAAGTCATTAATTTTGTCGAAAGATCAACTTTTAAAAAACAAATCTGCGAAAAAACATCACACGACACAGTCACAAATGTCAAAAATGGGACAACAGGCCATGCATTTCAGGGCTATCTAGATCTAGGTGATAGAACATTTCGCTAAATTATCTAAAAAATCAAAACCTAGAACTATTTTCCAACAAAATATAACAATATTTTTTTGCCAAATTGATATAAATTTTGCCAATTCTTGTCAAAATTTGCAATTTGGTGAGTGGCAAAGCTAGCCCTACATTTAATCAACCATAATTTCAAAACTACTTAGAATTTGGCTCAAAAGTTTGCATGCATCCATTATTATGGGTGAAATTTTATAAAATTAGGAGAGACATGGTGACTCAGTGACCTTTAGTTGAGTTGGCATGACATCATGCTAATTTTGTCACATTGCTGGAGGCTTCCGCTTCTCTTAAAAAATATTCCATTCAACGATTGAAAAAAGGCAAAATGGGAGTCGTCACAAAATTACAAGATATCTCAGGGAAGTGAATATATATACTGAACAAAAAAAGCAACTTCTGATTTGTACATATTGTATTTGTTGTGTTAAAGAATTCATTGTGTATTGAAATTATATAGGTAGTATTAGCCTTGAGCTGTATTATCAGGATTCATGAATTTTATAGATTATTTTTGCACTATTAATCTCTGACAACGTGAAATTCAGTTTGCACGTGCATGCATGGTTCGACATGTCCCTTGTATTATCGTAATGTTTTTTTTTACGTTGTAACATTTTTAGTATACCAAGAATACCCAATAATTTATGTGAACGGGTGATTGGGCATGCTTGATGCTGGCATGTCGACAGAAGACGTTGCAAGGCATGTTGGGAGTTCTAGTCAAGCGATACAAAATCTTTGCGTAAGATTTCGAATGACAGGAAGCACCAACGACTTGCCACGTCATGGACAACCGCATGTTACAACACGTGGTCAAGACCGCTATATCATGAACACGCATTTGCGTAATCAATTCCAAACTGCTACTGCTGCTAACACACCTGGTCTTCGTAATAACCGAATCAGCGGACAAACTGTTTGTAATGGTCTGAGGGAGAACGGTTTACATGCACAATGTCCTTATGTCGGAGGTTTTTTAACGCAACGTCATCGTCTTAATTGGGCATGTATACACAATCGATGGATACAGTGATGCTGGAATACCGTTCTTTTCTCGGATGAATCCATATTTTCTTTACGACGTGGTGATGGCAGGGTGCACATCTACCATAGGAGAAATGAACGCTTTGCTATCTGTTGTGTTCTTGAATGATATTGTTTTGGGGGTGGGGGTTCTGTCTGGGCAGCCATTGCCCATGGTTATCATTCACCACTAGTTGTCATTGATGGCAATTTAAATGCTCAACGTTACCGCAATGAAATTCTCGCTCATCACATCATTCCTGTTCAATAACAATGCCAACATCTCAGTTTTTCAGTGTGATAATACCACCTCTCATACAGCTAAACACACTGTAAATTTTCTTAGAACAAATAATGATAACTGGCCCGCTAAAAGTCCTGATCTCAACCCCATCCAGCATGTTTGGGATAGTCTGGACAGACGATTGAGGCGTCGTCCCAACCCACCTGTTTATATCAACGAACTTCGTCCAATTTAATTAAAATTAGCTCCACTATTACATGTGGATCTAACCTTACTTGCA
>JAECMU010197983.1:0-11290 GCA_016106625.1 Dracogyra subfuscus
TTATTTCAATAGTTGTCACAAGATCCACACAATCAAACATAAGGAATGTTTTACCAAGGCTCTAATTTTTTTTCCTTCGGCTCTGACACACCCGACAAGTAACGCCACATTTTTCCGAAATGACGTTTGCTGCCAATAACTTTTACAATAACGGTATTTCATGTAAACAACACGTGTTCAGTGGATGTCAAAAGTTATTAAAAAAAAACCTGAACAAAAACAATAATTCAACTTGTGTATTTACAAGAAAAAAAATCAACAACAACAACATCGTGACACTTGTGTGATCTGTCAAGAGTTCAGTTAATTAGAAGTTCCCACAATACACGCACGTGCATAGCAAATGAAATTTGTTGACATCGTTCGCATTGATTACCTGGTGTTTGAAATTTGGGGTATAGTAGACTCTGTATATTTCGTAAACACAATGCAACTTCGGAAAACCTGTCTGTCTCTCTGCAAATCATAGCGTAGCGAAATGCGACAATTTATTCCGATTGTGACTAAAGATGGACATGTCCGAGGTGTTCCGATTGAGCCTACGAATATTATGTGGCCGACTGGTCGAGACATTCCGAATGTTTTGGAGCGTCTGATAGACTGGGGAAGTGGTCGCTATTATATTGCATTTTATACCTAACATAATACGCGGAAATTTTGGGTCACCAGGCGGGCGACACGTGATACGTTTTTGACTTGCCCGATGCCATTTTGACTCGCCACGGGCGACCGGGCGACCCTTAACTTCGTACCCTGTATGTATAGAGATTTTTACACAAATAATGTATTGATATTTTCACACAATTAATGTACAGAGATTTTTTACACAATTAAAGTAATTGATATTTTCACATAATTAAAGGTGCAGACTCTTAGTTTCAGCCAGTGTAAATGGCTAAAATATTTAGTTAATCTACCAACATGCAACACATCTGGACAAGGTTGTAACAGAAATAAGTCTGTGATGTTTAACGACCATATGGGAAATATCGTCTAAAAGTAACTAGACCTTGTTTCAATAATCATTATTTCTCGGACAAACGTTTGTTTTTCGATTATGAAAAATACATTTCGGGTATTTACATAAAAACCGGGAAGACCAGAACCACATCAAGTGTAAACAAAATAATATTATAATAATAAAATGTAAGTACTTGTAATTTATATGATCAAAAACGGCTTTAATAGTGAAAAATATGTTGTAGTGTTTAATGTAAAGATCACAATTTAAGTATGAAAAGTATAGTCAGATTTTTCAGGTTGAAATATGTTTTGCAGTAGAAGGAAATGTTTTATTTAACGATGCACTCAACACATTTTATTTACGGTTATATGGCATCAGGTTTTGCAGTAGAAGTTAATTCTAAATAATTCTGAGTAAAAAAACTAAACATAATAATAATAATTATTAAAACAAAAAAAATTAAAGATGCTTTTGTTTACTCAAGTTATTTGTTTAGTTCAGTCAACTACAAAATAATCCACTTCCTTAATAGTATAGTGGATGGAATGTATTTCAATTTATGATCGATTTTATATTTTAAAAATATACATTTGGCAGCAGCTACAAAATTTACTAGGCCCTGTCAACAAACCAGACACTAGTTATAATTTAACACATTTATATCCAATAGTTCCAACATTTCGCAAAAGAAAAATCAACCAGCCTTGTATTAGAAAAATGTCTTACACATATGCTTCAAATATAATAATAATTTTAAAAAACACTAATATATTATATAAAAATTAAAATTATCTCAACTGTACAATGTTTAGTATCTACAATACTTACAGTAGTAAATATTCCCAAAGACTAGGCTTAGCACATTGGCTTAATGTAGTCATTTCAACAGTTCCTAACATGTTTGCCAAAAGAAAAGCAATCAGCCTCATATTTAAAAAAATATAATAATAAATAAATCTGTGTTATAAAAACTTACGCATATGGAGAAGCTGGACAACCTACGATCAGTATGTGGTTGTGTTTCAAAAACAATCTCCACATGCTCTGCAATACAAACGGGCAAATTAGATTTAGTAGCTGTATATATGAGAGATATATTATTCAAAGAATTCATCAATATGTATGAGTGATATATTATTCAAAGAATTCATCAATATGTATGAGTAATTTATTTTAATAAAGTAAATTAACATATTGCTGAAAGAAAATATTTTGAAAGTGAAATGCATTTTAAAATGAAATGAATGAAGGAATGACCATTTTAGAACCCCATCATGAAAAAAAGTACATTCATTTTGGTTACTGGAAAAAACAAACGTAACTGTGAAGAAATGACATTGAATATCGATAAAATAAAATAAAATAATAATTTAAATATAAGACTAAGGTTATATTATTGAAATATCTAATTTTAAAAACTCTGCTCTTAACTGTTATAATCGCTCTGGGTAAACTTATTTATGTAAAATAACACAGCATAATGTTCTAGTCCCATTTACATGGGTGAAAGCTGAACATTTTCAAATACCTGAAAACAATTCTGGGTGTTAGGGCTTCTTGTGGTTCCAGGGCAAAAACAACCCTTAGAGACCCAGAAAAACCGGAAAATCAGGCAAATGCCGGAAAACTTTCACCCATGCATTTATGTGTCATATTATTATTACTGGTACTCACTTTATGCAGTCCCCGAACATCAAGATCCCACAGGTGATAGCACTGAAACAACACGACGTCACAAACATCAACTAATTTCATCAATAAAATGAACATCAAAAACCATGCAAAAAACCCAAATATTCATCAGTTTCTCCAACAGCTTCATACAAAGCATTCCATTCTTTTTATATCATTTATACTTTTACATTTATAAAAAGCAAAATGTAACAAATTCTTCACCAGTCAAGAATATGTAACAATCCGAACCGTTTTGAATACCACTATGTATATGCCATCATCCTAAAAGAATTAATAGTTTAGTGGACATACAACAGTAAAATAACCTGGTGGTCACCATATATATGTATCTGATTAATCTACTGAACTAAAACACTACATGTATGTTACTCATTAATATGCCCAAATTACTGCTATTCAAATGCATTCAAATTTTATTGTACTTACTTTAGCTATAGTTTTCCACGTGCTATAATCCGTGGGTGATTTCATTGAGATATACATTATATATACTTTATCCTGAAAAAAATAAAATAACACAAAATAATGATTCAGTATAACTCAAAAGACCCGTAACAATGTGAGATTAGATAATTGAGCTACATGTAATTGGGAGTTTGTACATTTTAAAAAAATGCTTCAAATCTGCAAGGAAGGAAATGTTTGATTTAACGACTCACTCAACACATTTTAATTACAGTTATAAATGGCGTTGGACATATGGTTAAGGTAGTACTAAACCAAATAACTTCCGGCTGGGTCAAAGTTCGAGGTGCACCCAACTTTTGATAGAGAAGCAAACACCACAAGTCCTGTGATTGGTTATATATGTGAGTGTGCTGGTTATAAAAAATAATAGTTTCATCTGGGTAAAACAAATATGCAATTCTATTTCATCTAGTACCAATGTGTCAAGTAGCCTTGTGCTTGAAACATGTATGGGGTACCTGTGAAAAAAAGTGCTCAAATTTTGTGCGAAACTAGGGTAGTCATAGACGCTACCCGTTATCTCAGAACCGAGGAGCTTAACCCCCAATTTTCTCAGGATCACTTGAAGTGTGAGAGGTGGTAGTATTTATATCCGTGGGGTTTTTGTTGATTGATACGCTGCAGGTAGGAGTTTTAGCCACATAAGTTACTATTGTCGTCTATGGGATTTGATTTGGTGGTACACACCATTAAGGACCACACAGATATAGAGAGACAAAACCCACTGTTGCCACTTCATAGGCTACTCTTACCGATTAGCAGCAAGGGATATTTTATATGCACCATCTCACAGACAGAATAACACATACCATAGCCTTTGATATACCAGTCATGGTGTAGCAAGAAATAGCCCAATGGGTCCACTGATTGGGATCAATCCCAAACAGACTACACATCAATGACAATAAAACAATGACCTGTAACCATATAATCATATAAACTGTCTTAAAGACAAATAGATTAACTGATATGTCACACATTACATCTGTGTATTTTATACTTCAGTAGTGAACTGAATTTTGGTCTTAAATACCATGTGTTTCCTTATTCATACTTTTCAGATTCTAAGCCCGTGCTTATAAAACATTTTGAGTCAATACTCAAATCTTGAATTATGTCACACTCATGCAATTTGTATGTTTTGCCAGAGACTTCAGTCTAGACTAATTTTATAAGCAGGGTGCAAGCTGGGCTCCAACTTAAGAATTTGTATCCTACGACAATTCTGAAATGTTTTTGCCACAGGCAAAATTGCTCACTGATGGCAATTTTAAAAGGTTACATTTAGCAACAAATATAAAAACTAAAAATAGTTGCTTTAACTGACAGCATTAACCTTCCATAGGTGAAAGCCCTGACCGATGACAATCACCGTTAGTTTCAAGCCCTGAGCCAGGAATATCAAAGGATGAAAACAAAATATCTAATTTAAAAAGATAGGGGGTTACTGTAAGCTTTTCATCAACAAATAAACACAGGAGCTCTTTACAGATATGATAAAATCTTTTGATCTCTGAATACTGAATATCCAACAACAACAAAACCAATCGTGTCAATCTATATAAATACAATATTTAGATATTAAAGGTCAAATTTAGTATTTATCCGTAACACTATTACCTTAGTATCTGGAATAAATGTGTCATTACAAGGCGATATACTGTGATTTAAGACTTGTGCAGACTTTATCAGATCTTTGACGACTATTTCATATTTGTCTTTCTTCATGCTGAAAACATTAAAATATTCATTATTACTTCCAGAAGATCATAAATAATAACAGAAATAATACTGAAAACACATCTTCCTAGAAATCAAATGTCAAAAACCTAATTCCATTTATTTTGTAATTTAAGGGAAATAACTCTCGACAGATTCAGGTATGGTAATTTGGTAATAAAATCCAAATGAAATGACAAAAACCAAATTCCCATCATCGATAGTTTTTCTTGTGATTCAATGAATACAGCTTTTGTGAAAATAACACAATATAATTATCTTATTTTCCATTACAGTGCGTAATTCGTACTTCCTACTTTAAACCTTTTTTTCACATCACCTTATATATTTTTCTGTTGCCCCATAAGACGACTCATGAAAAATGTGGTTGCTCCAATCCCACCCCAATATAAAATCCTTGTTATTCCAATTAATTTGAGTGTCTTTTATCCTAAAGTACAGGCACCAATCCTATGCCAAATTTTGGAAAGAAATGATAGAAAAAAACACACCAAGAAATGCCAGAAAAATGCCCCAGAAACAACTCTGTGCAGTATTAGAATTTCAGACAAGACTGTTGGTGTGCAACAAAGCAAGACACTACCTGTCGACATGCTTGAGCTTGACGCCGGATGATCTCACAAAGGAATGCTTCTGGAAATAAATTTCTTGAAAATACGGGTTCATGTTGAGCCCCTTTGAGCCGAAGTGATATGTCCGTGAGATATCTGGAATGATGCATTCTCGGTTCTTACGGATGAAACCGGATCTCATCCACATGTCCCAGTCCCATTGCTGAAGATTGAAAACAGGACAACATACTGACATATTTGGCTGAATTTACAAAGCTCGTTTTTCTTAAACACAGGTGTTTAAGCATTGGAAATGTATGTAGTTACATGCGTGTATGACATTAACAGGTTTTGTAAATTCGGCCCTATTTGTTTATTTAAGAGTTTAAAAACATTATTGAAGTGATAAAATATATAGCATTGTACAAATAAATCTTATATGATGTCATAGTGCAGAGAATTTGCTTGCTAAATTGTATGCATATGATTTTCCTACTGTTGTTGGATTGCAGGATAAAATAAGTAAACAGTTACAGTCTCATTGTTGGCTTTATCCTTCTCAGGTTAAATTGTGAATGCTGCAAGACTTTGCCAAACTATTCTAACTTTTTCAGAATAAAGCCAACAATAAGGCAGAATAGTTTAAGGTAATAACCAGTTATTTTCCATATAGTAAATAACTACAAATTCTATGAATTACTTCTTAACATATTATAATTACAAATGATAAATTAATTACATAGACAATCTTGTTCAGTATTGTGATATAATTAGCAAGACACATTTAAAAGATCTAAACCAGCAAATAATAATTCTAATTAATTTCAAATTCATCAGCAGGTGTCACTTTGACAATTATGAAAACAAAAAATGTCTCCAAATACCTTTTCCGGAGAAGGCCACTGTGGTTCAAGCTCTTCTTTGTACAGTCTGCGAGTCAACATCCAGCCCAGACCCGGCATGGTTTCCACTCGGTACAGCAGAGTCTCGTTCTCACACGAGTGCTCGTAGCCCTGGATAAACAAAATAATTGAAAGATAATGCTAAAAGAAAAAATATCTGAAGTTATATTTCTTTTTAAAAAAAAGAAGGCACTCAACACATATTATTTATGGTTATATGGCGTCAAACATATGGTTAAGGATCACACAGATATTGAGAGAGAGGAAACCTGCTGTCGCCACTTCATGGGCAATTCTTTTCGATTAGCAGCAAAGGATCTTTTATATGCACCATCCCACAGACAGTGTCCTTTGATATACCAGTCGTGGTGCACTGGCTGAAACGAGAAATAGCTCAATGGGCCCACCGACTGGGATCAATCCCACACCAACCGCACATCAATCAAGCGCTTTACCACTGGGCTATGTCCCACACACACACCCAAAAAATAATTATCAAATGACCCGATTAACACAAATACACTAAATAAGGATTTAGTAATCCACCTCCCCCAGTGATCTACAAACTGTATATCACGATTTACTTACATCCTACATTTCCCTCAAAACTAAAGCAGACATCACCCAAAATATAAATTCTTTAACAAACATTTGAAGTCTAAAATAATTTGATGGGCCAAATTTTATGAAAATATCAGAACAATACTATCATTGTGAATACCTACATTCATGACATTTTTCCTAGTGGATGTCAACTCAAAATATTGATTTATTATTTTCTAAGAAGAATATAAAATCATTTGTGTAAAACCAGGTGAAGTGTAGTGTTGAAATAGTAATCTGTATTAAACTCTGTTCTGGTCATTGGTCATTGGTCATTTACATTTACACCAAACTATGGGAGATAACTCAATGACATGTCTTTATGCATTTGGAGATTACAACTTCAGAATCTACAAATACATCACAATAATATATCAGATTGTCAGTAACCAAGACATTAACATTTTTTGTACAGAACATTTTAAATTTTAGAGAGGTACTTATAATTTACCCAACAATTTCCTTGTGAAACAGCTGTAAAATTAACATTGGTCTTATGTTACTACAATCAAGTACATCTAAAACACCTTTGACAAACAATAAGCACACATGTTTTACCTGATCATTCCAGGCTGAAATACAGTAGATGCTGCTATCCTCGTCCAGCAAGTATTTTGTCTGGCTGAAGTAACTGAAACAGCAGTACATGATCAAGTTTAGAAATACATATATTTTGCTACTATAAGCGGAGTAAAACAAATTAATGTATATAAACTTTGTGTCATTTGTGCCCCAAGTCATGAAATTTTTAAGCATGCATTATTTTCCAGGTTAGAAAGAAAAAAAGAAATGTTTTATTTAACAACGCACTCGACACATTTTATTTACGGTTATATGATGTCAGACATATGGTTAGGGACAACACAGATATGGAGAGAGAAAACCTGCTGCCGTGACTTCACAGGCTACTCTTTTCGATTAGCAGCAAGGAATCTTTTATATGTACCATCCTCATATAGGGTAGCACATACCATGGCCTTTGATATACCAGTCGTGGTGCACTGGCTGGAATGAGAAATAGCTCAACTGGCCCACCGACAGGGATAGATTCCACACCGGCCGCTCATCGAGCGAGCGCTGTACTACTGGGCTACGTCCCACCCCTTTTCCAGGTTACAGTGTGCTTACGGTTATATCAGTCACATCTCGAACATGTGCTAAACTGAACTTTTGCAAGAGCGAAACAAAAGGTTCAATATTAATCCAATTTACAGTATATTCTTACTCTATACAGACATGTCTACAGCGTATTTTTACTTTATAGAAACATTTACCTCTTTTTAAGTACTCAGTTATTTGTTTTTATTACATTATTGGATGCTAAGAAAGGGTTTGGCCAGAAAAGTAAATGGTAACAATGTAAAAAAAAAAAAAAACGTGTAGTTTTAACCAGGGGTGGGGGAAAAGCCCCTAATTGAGAATATGGGGGGTATACACAAACATTCAAAGAAAAGGGTTCCCATGGAAATAAATGCAAAATGTAAATTATGATACCATAGTAAAAAATATTTAAATAATGAAATGTTTTTTGTTAAAATCACAAAAGTATGAAAAACTACAAACTAAATTATTTGAAAATAAAGCTCTTAGTAATTTAGAAATACAAAACAAAAAGATACTCACTTAAAAAAATCTGGTGATACATCCAGATCCTCTTCAATAACTATTGCATATTGAGCAGTCTAAATAGAATCAAAGTATCTTATAGCCTTTACACTAATTGTATGAATATATTCAATAGTTTAAAAATATTGTGTTAACAGAACCCTGATAGATTATATTGTGTTAATAGAACCCAGATAGATATTTTGATATTAATATTCAAACTTGTCGACACTTTCACCAATGGTGATTTTCTTAAGGAATATTTTTCTTGATGTTTTTTGTTTTCAGAGAATACACTGACATTGACAAATTACAAATAGGTATCCCAGCTGGCTGGAACACCACACATATCAATGGGTTTTTTAAATAAGGTTTAATAATTTAGTATTAAACATATTTATTTTAGTTTTTTCGATAGTGATAGGGTTTGAGACCCTGCATTTATGTTTTAGTGTTTTCGATAGTGTGGTTTGAGACCCTGCATTCATGTTTAAGTAAGGTTTTGAGTTCTCTGCCTATTATATTAAAAACCAAAAACCGCACAATTTTTAGATTGCATTTAAAGACAATTTTGATATCTGAAAATCAATAAACTGGCACAATATACGGAGTTATGTTTTATTACTTACTGGGTTTAAATTAAAAGTAGCTGCCAGACTGGCTTTGTAGTGCTGGGAGATCCTGGCGTTCTTCATACCCAGTGGAGTGTGCTGAATACCTCGCAACCCAAACAACTTGGTCACCTCCAGTGGCTCCTGAACATAGCAAACACACTGTTAACATCCGTGTTAAACTCAACACTCACCTCAATACAGAGTATGATACACCATGTTACAGATAAATCTGAGGATTCATCTGGGCTTCACCAATTCATAGAAAGATTGTTTATGTTCAGAAAGTTCACAAATAACCAAAAAAAAGAGATAGTTATCTATCAAATACATAATTTTACCTTCGTTGGAGACATAGAAAATTATTTAATATATTCATTATGAGAGTATTAAAATTAGGCTTTACAATATAGATCTTTTTGTTCATGATTTGTGAAAACACTGTATAGTGGCATCTTTAGACAAGTGGTCTTTAAACAGAGATGACTGCTTGAGCTGGTTTAACTTTATTAGCAAATATGATGGAGCCCAATATATTTTAATTTTGTGTAAATTAATGCATGTATAAATTACACCTACTTTGAATTACGGTATGCTAAACAGTATCAAAGATGTTTTTATACCAGCCTCAGTGGCATCATGGTTAAGCCATAGGACATAAAGCTGGTAGGTACAGGGTTCACAGCCCGATACCGGCTCCCACCCAGAGCGAGTTTTAAAGACTCAATGGGTAGGTGTAAGACCAGTATCCCCTCTTCTATCTCGCTAGCCACTAACCCACTGTCCTGAGGTGTCTGCCTAGGACAGTGTGCTTGAATCCTAATTGGATACAAGCAAAAAAATACTCTGAAATGAAATACACCAATTTTATTTAGTATAGAATTTAATATTTAAAAAATAAAATTTGAATTACAAAGATATCTGTCATTTTTAAATGATCAGTACATGCATTTTTTTAAAGCTAAAAGTAATCGATTATTTACCTCAAAATATCCATCTATAAACACTGTGACCATCTTTGGGTTGGCACCAGCAGTTGTCAACAACTGTCGCAACATTCTGTACAAAGACAAGCAAATGAATAACTACAACTATTTTCAATCTATGCTTTTGTAATAAAGCAAATGTTTTATTTAACGACGCACTCAATACATTTTATTTATGGTTATATGGCATAAGACATATGGTTAAAGACCACACAGATATTAAGAGAGGAAACCCGCTATCGCCATTTCATGGGCAACTCTTTTCAATTAGCAGCAAGTTATCTTTTATATGCACCATCCAACACAGGATAGTACATACCATGGCATTTGCTACATCAGTTGTGGAGCACTGACTGGAAGGTGAAATGGCCTATATAAATAGCCTATATAAAACAAGTGAGAAAATTCATTACAGCCATATAGGCTCATAAGTTATGTCACAATTTGATCTCTGACAAGCATGTTCCCAGACGGATGAGGTGCTTTGGTCATGGGTCCAAACCCACTCACTGGACCCATTTTCTCATAGTTTTTTTCAAATTCCAACCAGTGTCTCACTACTGGTATATCGAAGGCTGTAGTATGTGCTGTCCTGTCTGGGGGAAATGCATATGTATATAAAGATCGCTTGCTGCTACTGTGAATGCTACTGTGAATGAAAGAAGAAAAACCAGCTATAAAAAGCGTACCTGTATAAATAGTGTGGCCTATCACTGGCTATCACAGCAACTGGAATGTTGGAGATTACATCACTCGGAAGCTGCAACAGTTCACATGACATTCAGTAAATACACACAAAATATCAGTATTTAAACAAAAATAAATAAAGTTAATTAAAACTACAATTTTCACAAAACTGATGGAATTCAAGCATCAGCTTAAAAATATGGTTTTATCTAGATTTAATGCTTGAGTTTTAAAGACATATTTTATTATTTTTCCAGAAACTTGTGGTGTAATGTTTAAATTTATCCCATTTTTAAATCATATTTTTAGTTTTAGTGTGCTATAGGGTGTATACCACCAAATCAAATCCCATAGACGACAATAGTAACATATGTGGCTAAAACTCCTACCTGCAGCGTATCAATCAACATAAATACCACGGATATAAATACTACCACCCCTCACACTTCAAGTGATCCAGAGAAAAGTGGGGGTTAAG
>JAECMU010198028.1:0-11365 GCA_016106625.1 Dracogyra subfuscus
AATTATAGTCAACTGTCTAGGGGGTTCAGGGGGGTTGAATTTCACTTTTATAATTTGTTCCTATGTTTCTGAGACCAAATGCACAAATTGGGCCTGTACCCAGAAAGGTTTGAAAAAAAAGCAATTTACCACCCCCCTCTACTAATGGCGATTAAAATTGGGCAAAAAAATCGAAAAAGTTGCGTTTACTTACGGGCATTTGTGGCCAGCTGTCCAGTATTTATGTCCATTATTCCCGATAACAATTGTTTTCTGACCAGATTTTTTTTTTAAACCCGAACTACGATTCATATTGCAATATTTGGTGATTTTAGTTGTTGGAAAAACGATCAAATTTATTATCAAATTAGCTGTCACAATCAGCTATCGATCCCAGAAAATGACCGCGACGTGCCGCCATTGTTGTCAAGCGAAAATACTTGCCGAAAACCACTTTTTGAACTCAAAATTTCAAAGTATTTTCCGTTGAAAAAAATCAAAATAAAATCCACCATTTTGACCGGAAATCTTTTTTCTTTAATTTTATTTTCGTTTCCGGTAGTGGCCTGTGAAAAACGGCGGGAAATATGAATTGGGAAATGCATTGTATACAGTGTACAGTATGTCAACTGTCGTGACGTCGGGCGAGATATCTCGCCTGCAGTACTCAGAAGGTTAATGTTTTAAATAAATACTGGGCTGAGATTTAGCTCAGTTGGTTGAGTTCTCGCTTGAGATGCTTGTGTCACAGGATCAAACCACTTTGGTACATCCATTCAGCCATTTGGGTACCAACCAGTGTACAACAACTGGTCAAAAGGCCGTGGTGTGTGCTTTCCTGTCTGTGGGAAGGTACATATATATGACTTTACTGCATTAGTAAACAATTAGCAGGTCTCCTCTGATGACTATATGTCAGAATTGCCAAATGTTTGTATCCAATAGCCGATGATTCATTAATCAATGTGCTCTAGTGGTGTCATTAAACTTTAAAAAATACTTTAAAATCTGAAAATTGGCCAACTCAGATGTAAATCCTTTGTGTGTCTTGTGGTGAGAGGGCTGCATGCTAATAATTAATTATCTGAACACACGCTGGTCAATTCTTTTGTTCAAATATATATTTAGGGCTGAATTTACAAAATAAACCATTCGAAAATGATTAAAATCAAATCAAGTCAGTTTATTCATAAATACATGAGCAGTAGGAATTAGTTGTGCCACATATTTTGGTCTATTAATACATGAAACAAATTAAATAATATGACAGTTATGAATTTACAAAACAAACCATTCAAAAATTACTCGCATCAAATCAGTTCATTCGTAAATACATGAGCAGTATAAATGTGTTGTTTCACATATTGTGGTCTATTAATACATGAACAAACTAAATAATATGACAGTGATAGAAATCGAAATTTGTTAAACATAGAATTATATATTATCAGCCCTTGAAAGTTTGCTATGGCACTACAGCGGCAATTTTAAAGAAATGATTAATGCTGTCAAAATTCTTAATATATGTAATGCTGTCTATAATATGCTAAAACATGAACATCTCACCTTTACTTTTGTAAGCTTCTATACTGGAATAAACCAATTTATATTAATTGAGGAAACTGAGCTACACACGATAATAAATTTATGCTTTTTTTTCTGGGATCTGTAATTGGACAGAGTTCAGAGAAAAATGCCTACAGACTTTTCACCACTTACATATTTGTGACGGCAGTGAAATATTGTTGCAAATCAATTTTGCGATGGCTTTTGCAACGGCATTGTCGATTGCCGCCGTGAATTTCGAGGGCTGTATTATTAAAAAAACAAAGGAGCACCTATGTAGTAATTATATGTAGATAAATTCCGAAACCAAGCAATGGTTATGTCTAACTTTTCTAACTGGTGTGAGTATACAATTTACGATTAGTGTATGTGATTAGCACTATGCACACAGATCATGTTTTGTGATTGGTTATAAATGTGAGTGTGTTGGTTGTAAAAAATAATAGTTTCATCTGGGTAAAACAAAAATGTAATTTTATTTCACCTAGTACCAATGTGTCAAGTAGCCTTGTGCTTGAAAATGTATGGGGTACCTGTAAAAAAAATGTGTAGTTACAGAAGCTACCCATTATCTCAGAACCGAGCAGCTTGATCCCCAATTTTCTCTGGTTCACTTGGAAGTGTGAGGTGTGGTAGTATTTATATATGTGGTGTTAATGTTGATTGATACACTGCAGGTAGGAGTTTTAGCCACATATGTTACTATTGTCGTCTTTAGGATTTGATTTGGTGGTATACACCCTTAAGTCTTATATGCAACTAAAAAAAACCATGTGATTATAACCTTTTAATTAATATTTAGTCAGAATTACCAAATGTTTTACCTCCAATAGACTATGATTAATTAATCAATGTGCTCCAGTGGTGTTATTAAACATTAAAACTTCTTCTTTTTTTATAAAGGCACTGTGGAAGTATTGTTAAATAGTAATGTCTGCTTATTAAATACTGATGATCAAAGCTGATTGATTCTGTTTAACAAAGTGAGTGGGATTTTTTTTTCAGTGGAGGGATCACTGGATGCAGGCGATCTACTACCCCTCCGTGTCGCTCCCTGTGAGACAGAATGAAACCTTCCACCTTGTTAGCTGTCATGATGAATACAGTTTGTGGTTTGATGTCTTCGGTAGCAGGTAAATTTATTTTTCCTGTTGTCAACTTATTTTCTATCACATAAAGAATTGAAATTGAAACAAAACATTTAATTTGTCTTCCAATTTTAATTTTTTTATTTTGAATGATATATATATATATATACACCGTGAAATGTGTGTGTGTATATCTATCTATCTATATATACATACATATACATACACATACACCTATATATCACCCTTGTATGAATAACACCCTTTTACAGTAGACTATTTTTTGGTGGGTTTTTTATCTATATATACATACATATACATACACATACACATATATATCACCCTTGCATGAATAACACCCTTTTACAGTAGACTATTTTTTGGTGGGGGTTTTATCTATATATACATACATATACATACACATACACATATATATCACCCTTGTATGAATAACACCCTTTTACAGTAGACTATTTTTTGGTGGGTTTTTTTGCTATGTTTCTTATTTGATTGGACAGGTTAGCGGGTATCTGCATATATACCGAAGATATTGCAAGACTGAAGTACCACAGTATGTTTTACTTCAGACTTAATAACACAAGGGTGGGACGTAGCCCAGTGGTAAAGCATATGCTTGACACGCACATTGTCTGGGATCGATCCCTGTCGGTGGGTATAATTGGCAATTTCTTGCTCCAACCAGTGCACCTCGATTTGTACATCAAAGGCCATGGTATGTGCTATTCTGTCTTTGGGATGGCGCATATAAAATATCCATTGCTACTCATGGAAAAATGTAGCAAGTTTCCTCTCTAAGACTATATGTCAAAATTACCAAATGTTTGACATCCAACTTGGTTAACTTAGAAATCAATGTGCTCTAGTGGTGTCTTTAAACAAACAAACTTTTATTAACGTATATTTTTAGGTGATAATATTTCTTCTCTTACAGACAGAGTTCGCCTGTGTTACAACACCCTGTGTGTACGTGTGGCTTACATATAGCTATTGGTCGAACACGGCTAGGGATGATGGGAGACGATCGTCGGATGGAAACGTGGTGTAAAATACTGAAAAAGGTCTACTGTGTATTTCTTCTCCTAACAATGTTTTAATATCATACATATCGGGGTATCACCAAGAAGAACTGGGAATTTTAGCAAATATTTAAAAAATGAAAATTAGGCACAAATGTAGCTGAATAATGAAGCATAATCTTTCAAATTGGTTTAAATAAACGGTAGCTGACACATGAAAATATCCCTTATGTGCCAGTGCTTAAACTGTACAGCATTTTCCTGTTCTATAGCAGAATCTTTTAAACAGCCTTTCATCTTCCCTTCCTTTTATTCCTATGTTTGTGGGTTTTTTTCGAGATTGCGATAACAACTTAAATACAAATACCAGTCAACACAATACACTCAATGTGTTTTGATTGTCATTCTACTATGTTCTAGCATTCACAGAATCAAGATAGGTAAATCGTATGAATGTTGACTTCTGTGTTTATGAAGATCGGTCACGTTTCGACTACAGCCGAGAATGGGAGGGAAAGAGTTAATCAGGGCTTCTAGCCATGGGATCAGTAATTTAAGAAATTTACTAGCCACGATTAAAAATCCACTAGCCCTACTTTACTTTAAGTAAATCAAATTTTACTAATTAATAGTAATAATCAAATATTTCACCTAAAGAGGGAGGTGGAGCTTAAACACACTAAGATTGGGTGGGAGTGGGTTACAGAATATTCATATTTAAAAAATATGACTAAAATGCAGCATTTTCTTACTATTGTTTTCACTAGCTGTTGGGCATGGTAATATTAGTATAGACGATTTCTACATATGCGGTTATGAGGCTACTTATAACTGGAATTATTTATTTGCGAATCTGCCAATTCATGTTGTATTATTTTTATTTTTATAATCCTCCAAAAGGTTATGTTAATGAAATTAAAAGTTTGAACTTAATCGTGAAATTATTATTATTTTATTTTGTCCAATGGGACTACTTTTTAGCGCGTATGGTTAAAGGAGTCTGTAGACTCAATGTTTACTGTCGGCCAAGAATGCGATGGCAATATAAAAGTAACAAGTAGGCGTATTTTTGCTTTAGTTACTAAGTGGGCAAGAAAAAGAATCAATCACCGTTGTCAGGTATAGATAAGGGAATTCCAACCCGCGGGACAAAATGTTTTGTAAGGGTCTCAGTAAACCTCAGCCCTCACAAAACATTTTGTCCCTTGAGTTGGAATTCCCTTATCTATACCTGACAATGGTGATAGATTCTATTAATCTAGAAGCCCTGGAGTTAATCGAACATTGTTAATTTATCCACTAGTTGTAATCAAATCTCATTATTGTTTGCTGTAGTGGCTGTACAGAGTGAATTTTTAAACTCAGAGTAACAAAGCTGTACCTCTATTTGACTTCTGCAATGTTTGTTTTTCAGCATATTACTGATTCATCAGTGTGTGTTTCTGTTGGTGATGGAAGTTTGTTGCCTCTCTTAGCTGCAAAACTTGGAGCTAAGCAGGTTTGTTTGCGATTAAATGTTTTTAGTTGCTTTGTTATTCTTAGTATTAGGTATATCCATACAGTGTGCGATTTTGGGTTAAAGCATTTATGTGTCATAAGGACTCCTTGTTTGCAAATTTAAGAGCCCGCCACCAACCCAGCGAGCCCTGCCGTGCGTCTCCAGTAGAACAGAAGATACACTAAATGTTTTTCATTAAATCATGAAAAAGATCACTTCAAGGCTGTGGTTTCTCAGGATTTTGATATATATGTACTGTGTCATTTCGAAGACTCAATGTAATTTGTACAAATAATTGTTACAAGCTATGTGGACTCGTACAGTAGCCAAGCTAGAGAGTCCTATATGATTTTTGTAAGCCTTGGGCTCACATTCAAACACTGAACTGCATGGTAGTTCAATTTTAATATAATGTAAAATATGATGGGTGGATAAAATAAAATACATGTATTAGCATTGAAACTTGTATCAGTTTTGGTGAATTTTCACCAGTTGCTGTCAAAAGGAAGTTGACATTTTGTCATAAATGTGATTAACTTTGAAGTATGGCGGGATGTAGCTCAGTAGTATAGTGGTTGTCTGATGTGCGATGGGACAGTGGATTGATCACCATCAAAGACTCAGATTGAAGTATGATGGGACAGTGGATTGATCACCATCAGTGAACCAAGTGAAGTGCGATGGGTCACTAGATTGATCACCATCAAAGACTCGGATTGAAGTATGATGGGACTGGAATGATCACCTTCAGTTAACTCTTGATTGAAGTGTGATAGGTCACTGGATTGATCACCTTCAGTTAACTCTTGATTGAAGTGTGATAGGTCACTGGATTGATCACCATCAGTGAACTTGATTGAAGTGTGATAGGTCACCGGAATGATCACCTTCAGTTAACTCTGATTGAAGTGTGATAGGTCACCGGAATGATCACCTTCAGTTAACTCTGATTGAAGTGTGATAGGTCACCGGAATGATCACCTTCAGTTAACTGATTGAAATGTGATAGGTCACTGTATTGATAACCTTCAGTTAACGCTGATTGCAATGTGATAGGTCACTTGGTGATCAGGAGAAAACTCTGATTGAAGTATGATAGGTCACTTGATTGATCATCTTCAGTGAACTGGGATTGAAGTGTGATAGGTCATGTATTGAAAAACACACATTAAAATTGTATTTTTTTTATTCAGTCGTGCTACGTTTTTGACATATTGTGAGGATAAGTGGTAAATGTTAATGACTACAACTTGTATATCTCTTTACTTAGTGTGAGCAACAGGGCATAAGAACTCATGGATTGTTTTCTTTCACATGTCCAGAATACATTTCTTTTAAGTTTTTTTCACCTTGTATTTTAATTATTAGTCCCCGACTGGTCCTGTCAAGGGTAACTATGGGTTTCTTCTTCGTTCTTCTGTCTGTCCCACATGTATCCATTTTTAACGATTTATCCATTTTTGACAGGTATGGCCCTTAATATTGAGCTGAAATATTGTATATAGGTTTGTCACGTACTGTTACAGATCACGTTTTTCAAAGTGTTATGGCCTTTGAACTTAGGAGATAAGAAAATATGTTTCCGATACTTTTTGTAGCAATGCCTAATGATATTGAGCTAAAATGTTGTGTATAGCTTTATCAAATGTTGTTAAAAATCAAGGTTGACTTCCATGTCAATTTACCCATTTTTCACAGTTATGTCCCTTAAACTTAGGAGATACAAAAAACTTTTGGGGCCGGTAGGCAACATGTATTGCTTTAGTAGCACTCTCAGGATGCTTGTTGTTTTCTATTCACATAAAACCGTGTTTTCACTACTCATTTTCTTTAGCAAGCGGTCGGGCTGGGATTGATCCCGTCGGTGGGCCCATTGGGCTATTTCTCGTTCCAGACAGTGCACCATTACTGGTGTATCAAAGGCTGTGGTATATGCTATCTTATCTAAGGGATGGTGCATATAAAAGATGCCTTGCTGCTAATCGAAACTGTTTAGGCCATTGGTCTACAGGTTGGTAGGTACTCCAAACCCTGAATGAGTGCTCCGCAAGGCTTAATGGGTAGGTGTAAACCACTTGCACTGACCCGTTATCCATAACTGGTTCAACAAAGGCCATGGTTTGTGCTATCCTGCCAGTGGGAAGCGCAAATAAAAGATCTCTTGCTGCTAATCGGAAAGAGTATCCCATGAAGTGGCTACAGCGGGTTTCTTCCCTCACAATCTGTGTGGTCCTTAACCATATGTCCGACGCCATATAACCGTAAATAAAATGTGTTGAGTGTGTCATTAAATAAAACATTTCCTTCCTTCTCCCTTTAGGTGTTTGCAGTGGAGCCCAACGTATCTACTAGTCGGGTTGTTTCAGCGTTTATTCACCACAACGGTCTGGAACAGCGGGTTAAGTTGTTACGGAAACCAGTTGAAGATATCACTGAGGACGATCTCGATGGACTCAAGGTAAATGAATACTTAACAGTCTAGAGTTTAACTCAAACTGTGAAGCTTTAGAGCTGACTCTAACCCAGAGACAATGTTTTACACTTTTTATTATGCATCTGGGTTCGGATACCAGTCGAGGCATGGTATTTCTAATCCAGATACAGACTCCAAACCCTGAGTGAGTGCTCCGCAAGACTCAGTGGGTAGGTGTAAACCACTTGCACCGACCAGTGATCCATAACTGGTTCAACAAAAGCCATGGTTTGTGCTAACCTGCCTGTGGGAAGCGCAAATAAAAGATCACTTGCTGCCTATCATAAAAGAGTAGCATATGTGGCAACAGCAGGTTTCCTCTAAAACAAACAGTGTCAGAATGACCATGTTTGACGTCCCAATAGCTGATGATAAGAAAAAAATCAATGTGCTCTAGTGGCGTCGTTAAATAAAAAAAACTTTACTTTTGTGGCCTCTTAACTGTTTATTCACAATTCCATTCAGCTGTCCATCTAACCATTTCCTTACAGCCAGTCATCCATTCATTTGTTTCCCACACAACCATTCATCCATCCATCTCTGTATTTTCTGACATCCATCTAATCGTATGTCCATCCTTCCTTCTGACAACCATTCATTCATCCATCTTTCTCTATATCTTCTGACAACGACATCCATTTATTCATCCTTCCATTTTCTGACGGATCATCCATTCAGTTTTTTGCCATCCATACATCTGTCCATCCGTCTTTCCGTTTGTCCATCCATCCATCTCTATATTTTCTGCTAGCCATCCATTTGTCTATCTTGGACATTTTGCGAGTTGAATACCTCATTTAATGACACAAACTAAGTTACACAGACTTGATGCTTTATGTGGGGGCAGGGCCCAGTGGTAAACGCTTATTTGAGGCACAGACGGTTTAGGATCAATCCTTGTTGGAGGCCCCATTGAGCTATTTCTCATTCCAGCTAGTACTCCACAACTGGTGTAACAAAGGTATGTACTATCCTATCTGTGGGATGGTGCATATAAAAGATCCCTAGCTGCTAATCGAAAAGAGCAGCCCATGCAGTGGCAACAGTGAGTTTCCTCTCTCTCTCTGTATCTGTGTGGTCTTTAACCATATGTCTGACGTCATATAACCGTAAATAAAATATGTTGAGTGCGTCATTAAATAAAACATTTTTGTCTTCCTTTGTGATCTGGTATGTAATAATTGTTATTTTTATCTCTCTAGATCGACCTAGTGATGAGCGAGCCCTATTTCACATCGTCGCTTGTTCCATGGCATAACCTGTACTACCACTACGCTGTTGGCCACCTCACCCCACTCATGTCCTCCTCGGTGACGGTGCTGCCGGTATCGATGTCCATCAAGGCTGTTGGGATGCAGTTCTCGGACTTGTGGAAGATACGTGCCCCCGTTGGAAACTGCGAGGGATTCGATCTCCACATCTTTGATCAGTTAATACAAGTAAGAATGAAAGGTCAAGTTTACAAAAGGAATTTATGCCTTAAAACATTCCTACAAGTATGTTTAATAATTTATTTTGATATATTAACCTGGATACTGCAGATATCTCGCCCAAAGTTGACATACTGTGCACTGTATATGGTACCATCCCCCAATTCATATTTCCCGCCGATTTGCACATGACACTGCCCGGAAACAATTTATTAACAGGAAACAAAAGACAACTTAGCTTTCTGTGTCTTTAAAGTAATATTTTTCACTGTAAAATAGCTTGACATTTTGAGTTGAAAAAGTGGTTTTTGGCAAGTATTTTCGCTTGACAACAATGGCAGCATACGCATGGCACTCACCAGAAATAATAAACAGACAGGAAGTAGATTAATTAACGGTATGGCAATTTAGTTTTTCAATGGAAAATATCTGGGAATGAGTTGAAAAAGTGGTTTTCGGCAAGTATTTTCTCTTGACAACAATGGCAGATGGAAAGCTGATTGTGATAGCTAATTTGATACTAAATTTGACCATTTTGCCAAAAACAAAATCACAAAATATTGGGATATGAATAGTTTGTTTTCAGAAATAAATTCTGGTCAGAAAAACAAGTTATTTTGGATAATGGACATAAATACTGACCATCTGACCACAAATGCCCGTAAATGAGATTTTTTCAATATATTGCAGAATTTGAATGCACATTAATTGAATCTAAAATATACAAATTAGGAAAACCCACGAAAAGTAATACTTAATGATTAAAATATAAACTTTAAAATTAGTATTTTTGATAATATTCCGGTGAATTTGACGGATGTGCAGGTCTAATAGTTCTTCCTAAATTTGTGTGTATTCTAACCCACAGTATAATGAAAAGAGAATTGGTTAGTGCAAACCGATTATTATAGTCCTTCCTGAATTCAGGGACTCCTTTAAGCCTTGTGATATTGAGATGAAATTTTCTATTTAGCTTTATCATGTTCTGTTACAGATAACTTTGACTTTCGTGTAGATTTACCCATTTTTGACAGTATTTATTATGTACTGTTACAGATTAAGTTTGACTTTCATGGCAATTTCCCCATTTCCCCCCCAGAGTTATGGCCCTTGAACTTAGGAGATCCAAACAAATTTGTTGTGCCCAATAGGGGAATGCTTGGGATTTTATATATAGAGAATAACTAGTTAATGACGCTTGATATCGGCTTTATCCTGTGAAGGTAAGAATGGGGAATTCCGCGAGGCTTGCCGAGAGAAATTTCCCATTCGTCCTGAACAGGATAAAGCCGATATCAAGCGTCATTAACTGGTTATTATCTTTATCCTGCAATCCTACAGGAATATTCGGAAAATCATTATTGTTTCTGTTTTGTGTACGCAAAGCGAGTATTGTCTACCTAGCAAGGCTTTTGCTGTATGATGTCATGCAAAATACATGACGTCATTATTTGTAAGACGCTAGCTACATCCTGTCACATTAAAAAAAGCATTTCCGAACTCTAATTCATAAATAAATATACAAGTTTCATATTGTTTTCGTAAAACTAAAAATTATTTGTATTTACTGCTATTTTACATTTGTTATGGTATGGCATATGGGGTCAGAGGTCAACATTACTCAGAAACGTAGTTAGTTCCCTTTGTACGTGACGTCAAAAGTCATAACATGCTACTAGCATGTTATGACTTTGCATTAACAGGTCATCATAACAGGCCAGTAGGAACAGTGGTTGCAGGATAAATTATTATAATTTGTTTCCTTTTTCAGAATTCTCGACAAGTCTCTGATGTTTCTGTTGAACCACAACCATTGTGGGAATACCCTGGGAAACCACTCACTCAGGAAAGGGAGATAATCAGTTTTGATTTTACAAATGGCTCCAGGATAGCAAGTGAAGAAAAATCAGTCACATTGACAGTGAACAGGTAAGAAAACAAAATCAACATGCTTATTCCAAGCTTGATGGTGGACAAAATAATAGTCTTAGACATTTGGTGAATTTTGTTTGAAAACATTTAACTCGGTTCACTTTTTATTAGTCAAAACCAGGATAACAAAATATATAGTAGTTAAATATAATTTTAACTAAATAAAGGTTCGAGTGACCTATTGTAATCCATTGTTATCCATCGCAGGGCATAAAATTTCATTTTTTTAGACAACCGATATGTCGTTCGTGTGGTTTTAGTGTTTACACGAACGATTTTTTTCCCCCAGTAGTGCACATACAAACGAAAATGTTAATGGGCCACGGCAATCAAACGGTAAAGTAATATCATAAATATGAACA
>JAECMU010198068.1:0-13654 GCA_016106625.1 Dracogyra subfuscus
CTGAATGAATGAATGAATGAATGAAGGTTTAACGACACCCCAGCACGAAAAATACATCTGCTATTGGGTGTCAAACTATGGTAATGTAAATAAATAAGGTGATGATCAACATCAATAGAAAAATTCAAGATATAAATAAAAACAGTATAAAGACAAATACAAATATCACGGATAATATGACAGTGTAAAGACAAATACAAATAACACGGATACTGACTTTTATTCTAAACTTTAAGTTGTGCTGTATTGGCCATTCTCACGATGAGGTTACAGCACGCGCAGGGGTCTGTCAACTGAGGGACCGGCCTCGGTGGCGCAGTGGTTAAGACATCGGTCTCCAGGCTGGTAAATACTGGGTTCGGATCCCAGTTGAGGCATGAGATTTTTAATCCAGATATCGACTCCAAACCCTGAGTGAGTGCTCTGAAAGGCCAAGTGGATAGGTGTAAACCGCTTGCACCGACCAGTGATCCATAAATGGTTCAATAAAGGTCATGGTGTGTGCTATCCTGCCTATGGGAAGCGCTAATAAAAGATCCCTTGTTGTTAATTGACATAAGAGTAGCCCATGAAGTGGCGACAGCGGGTTTTCTCAGAAAATGTGTGTGGTCCTTAACCAGATGTCTGACACCATATAACCGTAAATAAAATGTGTTGAGTGCGGCGTTAAGTAAAACATTTCTTTCTTTCTTTCTAGTGGCGTCGTTAAATAAAACAAACTTTACTTTTACTGTTAGATCCCGTCCCTTGAAGCTGGCTATGAAGCATAAGATTTATTATTTTGTAGGTTATTTCTATCATCCAAACTTCGGGAGACGGATTAAATAAATATTGCTTTGACGCGAACAATTAGTCCGATTTCATCCGACTGCGTGTAAATCCTCAAGGCAGGAACTCTGTCACGTTCATGTGTTGCCAGATGAAATAAGTCTGCAAACACAAACGCATCTTCAAATGTATACAACACGTATGGTGTTTGTTACCTGGTAATAAGTGTGGTGTTGGCATTGCAATATAGGTCAATTTATATCAAGTCAAGGTAAAAATATAAATTCATTGGACGTGTTTTTTCGTGGGGTATATAATTATGTTTGTAATTTTGGTAGGGTTTCTGTTGTTATTGCTGTTTATTGTTTGGGGGGGGGGGTTGGGGGAGGAGTTGCTATTGTTTTTGTTGGGGCTTTTTCTTGTTGTTGTTGTTGGAGGGTTTTTGGGGGGGGAGGGTTTGTTGGGTGGGTGGGGTTTTTTTTGGTGAGAAGTGTGTTATTCTGTATTACTATACAGATGGTATAAACTAAGGTCATGGAATCAGAAGTTGCATTTAAAGACCTTCTGCTGCTATTATACAGTGCTAATCAAATGAGTAGCCCAGGTCGGGGTATAGTCTAGTGGCAAATCGCTCGCCTGATGCGCTGTCGGTCTAGGATCGACACCCAATGGGCTATTTCTCGATCCAGCCAGTGCACCACGACTTGTATATCACGGCCGTGGAATTTGCTATTCTGTCTGTGGGACGGTGTGTATAACGGATTCCCTTCTTCTAATTGAAAACAAATATGTTTTCTCTCTAAGACTATATATCGAAATAACACATGTTTGATATCTAATAGCTCTAGTGGTGTTGTTAAACACAACAAATAAAGAGTAGCCATTCGTCCGCTAGAGGGTTGCTTCTCCACAACAATTATCGGTATGTATGACACTTAATAGTCCTCGATAATTACGTGTTTGAGTTGAAACTGTTTAGTTGCCAAACAGAGATAGGGTTTTGTTGCTGTTTTATTATTATTATTACTACTACTACTACTACTACTACTACTAGTAGTAGTAGTAGTAGTAGTAGTAGTAGTAGTAGTAGTAGTAGTAGTAGTAGTAGTAGTAGTAGTAGTAGTAGTAGTTTATAAGAATACAAAATGTGTTAGACGTTAAAGGGATGGATATTCCTGAGTTTGCTGCAATTTTTTAGATATTGTCGACTAACAGATACTTTTTGATGACTGTAATTACATATCAGATATATTTTTCTGCATAAAATATTAGTGGCTGTATATTACACGTGTTTCTGATCGTTCTAATAATTGTACTAAGTTAAATTTCATTTTATTTCCTAAAACGAATTTTTTCATACGTACGAAATTATTTGAAGATAAAATACAGGTTAAGCTTCTTACATATATTAAGACGACCATAAACATATTGAATATACAGACATTTATACTGTAAACAAGAAAATATATTTAATATGTAAGTTTAATCGTAGAAATATTTTATTAGTCGGAAACATCTTACAATGCAGCAAACTCAGGTATGTCCCTTTAAAGAGCAAATAAAACTCGTAAAATCTTAGCTATATAATCTCTGTGACATTGATTAATATATTAATGTATTGGAGAAAAACTATTTAAAGTAAACAAAATTCGAACTCGGGACCTCTCGCACACAAAGCGAGAATCATACCCCTAGACCAACGAGCTGATGAAAATACAACTGCAAAAGCGTTTCCACATGTTTGATTAAGAGTGTTTAAAACACTGGATATATGAAAAATGTGTAATGTTATATTACATATGCAGGGTTGAAAATTAACATGAAAACCATGGTCGCCTGCAGGAACAGTTGAAAAAAACTTTTACTGGCCCTTCTAAAATTCAACTAGCTAGACCTCCAATTATCACATTAAAAGTGAACATTAGAATCTTCTTTATTAAATAATAACCATGATCATGGCATATAGCCCGTTTGCGTCAAAAGGAAACTGATAAATAAAATAATAAAGTTAAAATTCATATAAAAACATGTTTTAAACCTATACCAACTTAAATAAGAAAAACAATTGAAAACGAAATCATAAATTAGTTTCTGTTCAAAGTACCATTAAATTGCTCTATATGCAAATTAAATATACTTTTTAATAGAGGGGTGACAACAAAATGCTATATAGAAAGAACTAAATGTAGAACTGCGCGTGATTTAGTAGACTAATCTGGGAGTGGCAGTCCTCTTTGTGGCGATGCAAGGGGGGTGGAATAAATTTTGTGGCGATGCAAGAATTCCCCGTAAAGGATTTCCTGTGGAATGGCTTTTACGAGGCACTAAATAAAGATGCTCATTCGACTTTGAATTGTGCAGAGATACCGCTCTGGTCATATATTACGGTTTTGTTCAGACTCACACTAGCATTTGTGACGTTTTTCAATAGGTCGAGCATTCTCTAACAATTTGACTAGTATCGTTGTTTTCTATAGCATTACAGTTTTCATACATTAGGTTGCAAAAAAACCCACCCTGTTTATTGTAAAATAAAAAACATGTGTGGATCTTTATATAATTTCGCCAGATCATAACAAAAATTGTACATTTAATCATTTTTAAAAACGCTAAAACAATTTATACCATTAACTTTATCCTTAGAATCCAGGGAACTGATTCACTCAAGATACTTATGATTAAAATTAATGACTAATGATGACAATGAAAGAAAGAAAGAAATGTTTTATTTAACTGTGTTATGGCGTAAGACATATGGTTAAGGACCAAACAGAGATAGAGGAAACCACTTCATTGGCAACTCTTCTCGATTAGCAGCAAGGGTTCTTTTATATGCACCATCCCACAGATAGGGTAGTACATACCAGCCGTAGTGCACTGGCTGGAGCGAGAAATAGCCACTGACGGGATCGATCCCAGATCAACCGTGCATCAAGCGAACGCTTTACCACCGACATTAATGATGTTAAAGATTTTGATGGTAGTGATTATGATGATGATGATGATGACCATCATCAGGATATAGCGTCTGCACTTGATTAATCTAAAGATACCCTGGATTGGTTGATCGTTCTGACCGACTTTTTGACTGACTGACTCATTCACTCACTCGTTGCAGTTTGCACTTGGATTAACTTTTTGTAAGGGTAGTTCCAAAATGATCGTAAGGTATGGTTCTCCTTTTTTGTGTATACGTTAATTACTTTTTTTTAAAGGTTAATCATGAAAGACATTCTATTACAGTTCTATGACTAATTTATTTAATTATATTTCATGTTATGCTCGTGCAGTGACAATAGTCGCAAGATAAGGCTGCGGGTGACGCATGCGTTTCCTGTCTGCGCACGTGCCAACAACAAGAACTCTTAAACATATATAAAAGTTTCTGAAAGTGTCTTCAGTTTTGAAACAAAAAAAATAAATCCAAAGTACATAACGTGATAAAAGAATCACACATGGAAGAAATCACCAATGTCTGCGTGTAATGGAGTCTAAAACCCATTTCACAGTTCATAAAGCTGACAGAGCAAGGCCTAAACGTCAACTGGAAATCAAGCGTAGCTTTTCGCTAGAGGCAGTGCACGTATTTTGCTTAACCCATAGGATCAATTGACTTTTAACTGATGGCACTGCATGGTTTGTGAAGAAGACCAGTCTATCTAGTTTTTTGCGCGATGGTGGCGCTGAAATGCAGGTTTGTTGCATGGAGATCTTCTACCTAGTCTTGCAGTTAGCAGAATGGATAATAAACACAGTCGTTGGTTCTGGTCCATGTAAAACACAGTGGGGTGTATTGAGAGTGGGTTTCACTGTGGCGAATAACCTTTTTGTTTTGTTGTGTTTGTTTTACAGACACGCTTTTAAAGCATAACTAAATCTGGCTTTTTCGTTTTCCTAGATTTCATGAGTTTTTCATGATAGTTCTACTTTTTGAAGCGTGTCATTAAGTAATGGAACATTAGTGCATGAGTTATTTACTTATTTAGAGTTGTTATGCTACACTCTGGTTTATCGAAATAAAAACCTGTGAATACGGGTTTGTCTTTTCAAAACCCACGCCAAATAATATCTTCAGTTTAAAATATTTATACCATGATGTTTGGCCATCTACAATTTTTAAGGCGATGGATCACAAAACATCAGCTATCGAAAAGGGCAAGATAGATCAGTAGATTTTAAGCTGCGTGTATTTTGTCTGATACATGGCTATTTCGAAACTTGGTCAGGATTGTGAAAAAGAAACCCCCTAGCTGCCATATAAGTTACTTCTACAAACACACCAGCAGGTAATTTCCAGGTGTATCTCTTTTTTGTTAGAACAATGCATACCACACAATTTCATACACTTAGCCGGGTATGGGGCATTGGTTGTGTCAGTGGTAAAAGCAATGGGTTCACGAAAAAGGATCGATCCTAAGATCTTTCGTACCTCAGGCGAACGCTTTGCTACCTATCCACCAACACACGGGTGTCAAAGGCATAATATTGTACTCAATACATATAAAAATCTAAATAAAAGTTAAAAATATGTTTTATTTAATCACACCGCTAGGGTATATTGGTTTATTAAAGGGACATACCCTAGTTTTTAGACACTAAGACATAGTTTTGACCATTAGAGGCGTTTTTGGGTAACTGAAATCATACTTTACTTAAATTTTATTGTTTGAAGTATCCATTTCCGTACATTACGTAAGTGTTTTTAGTCATCCTGATGTTTTTTAATATCACAAAATGCATTTCTCATATTTTTAAAAAGGCACGTGCCTCTGAGAAGTAACAGTTATGTAGTCGAGTTTTATTCTAGTTTAGAGGGTATTTCACCATTTCAAAGTCAAAGACTCATGTTTTACTCAATTGTAACTTTATCAAAATGTGTTACAGTTTTGTAAATTAAACTAAACTTAATGTTAATTTTCATGAACTGAAACTAGGGTATGTACCTTTAAGCATCGTCTACTGAAGCAATGTCTAAAAAATTTAATTCTGATATACAACCTTAGAGGAAACTCGCTTCATTGTCCTATTGGCAGCAAGGGGTCTTTTGTATGCAAGGTGCTTTAATTAAATAATAAAGATGAAATATTTAACTATATTTTCGAGCACCACTGTACTGAAAAATATAAGTCAATAGGATTTTTTAAAATGGGTTAATATAAAAAGGTCAGTTTTCCAATCAAATCCAGGAATAAGCCAAAACAAGGAGACGCAGTATTTAATACAAAATTAATTACTAGAACTTTCTGCTAAAATATGTTTTGGTCCATTGATCATAATTAAATGTAGAACGAAATCCGAAGTCTATCCATGTATATATGTGTGTGTAATGTGAACGTACTTAAGCCTTTTTTGGTCGCATTAAATTAGTTCATGTTAAAAAATAAAGCAAGTGTGCACGCAAGGATATTTATTGATATTATTATTATTATTATTATTATTATTATTATTATTATTATTATTATTATTCAGACTTGATATAAAAAAATATGTTTATTTTCTGTAATCCTGTATACATATATTGTCTTGATATATGCTAATTACGGTAATTAATTCAAATGACTGAAAATTATTTTGGGGTAGGCGAAATATTGTGACACTTTTCAACTGATGAATTTATTTTGATTGGTAAAACATTATGTTATTATTTTAAAAGAATTCAACGAAGCATACCTTTTTATGAGTATAAGCATGATACATCTACTTTAAGTAAATAAATAGGTACCAAAAATATATATTATAATATTTCGTAAGAAGACATAGGCACAAATAAGCAAAATTAATATTTGAGAATGCAAAATAAGTTCATATGAGCAAAATTAATATTTGGTAATGTGAATTTGCTACATATAAGCACAATTACGTTACTTTATTATTTTAAGTATTATTGTTATTCTAAAGACATAATTTAATGCACAGTGCCCATTTATAAATTCTTATAAAACCAAAAGATGTCATTCAAAAACGACGCCAAAAAATATTCAGTTGACTGACAAAAATCGTCATCAAAATGTCATGACCTATTACCGTCACAGAACATTTCTACTCTGGAACGTTTGCGTACATCAATCACGTGCATTACGTCACTGCTCGTGCACTTCGCAAAGCATTTCCGGCGCTTGCTGCGATATTTCGTCACGGTGACCGACGAGCGTTGTGTTGCTTAACGGTGAATCCCTCAGAACGACACGGTCTCTTAAATTATGTTCTGTCTGTACGGCTTATCGTCTGACAGTGAATGAAGCAAATCACCGATTTGAGTGTGCTATCTGACAGACTAGACACTCGTCTGCCAACACCGCACTCGTCACAGCCCGTCAAGTGTACCGGCAACAACGCTCATGGATACCAGGGAGCTCTGCTTTATGGTAATTATTCCGCCGCTGAAACTTATCTGCGCAAACAATCAAAATAAAACAAATCAAAACAAACATAAAAGTCGGGTACACTCTGCACTCTGTGAGAAAACTTAGGGCCGTTCCAGAAAATGATGGCGGGCGGAAAGGTTCCTGAATTGCTGTTATTATTAAAGTCACTAATCTTAGTTCTGTAGTTTTAACTATATACGTTTAACTGTTTTTATAAAATCTATATTCAGATGCTAGAACAAACACAAGGATGCCAACACCCAATGGATTTTCCAAAATTGGTAACAAAAACAAGAAGTTATAGTTAATAGCGAATTTAAATATAAAATATTCGTAATTGTCTAAAATATCGTTATACTTCATTGCTTGACTATGACTGAAGGACTTTGCTGATATATGATTAATATAAATTATTTTATTTTACAGGAATTATTGTGATTTTTCTATGTCTCGAATAATCCAAATACTTCTATGTTATACATATAAAAGTAATTGGCATAAAACCCAGATGCGTCTAGTATAGTATTGCCTATGCTGCAGGGAGTTTTCTAATACTAGTATATCAGACGAGTGGCACAGTGAATCCATTAACATGAAGTCACCACCCCTCACAATAGCGTTACAAATAATATATATAACCGGATATTTAGCATGAAACAATGTTGCTTTCTATATGAGCAATGGTATATATTGAACATCCATATAGCCATTAATCAGTTTAAAAAAAAAATGTAATCCTTATACAATGATCCTGCTACTGTTCAGGACAAAACAATGGAATCGTCATCAAAATATGTTTTGAAGGTCACTTTGTGGAGCTTTAAAACGTATTCAGTGCATCTGGTTGATATTATTACAAAGAAGCCAAAACCAAAGACTTCACACGACCTGACGCTATTTAATGTGACGTTTTTCAACACCATTTGTCTTCTCGGGGTCCCTGTGGAGAAAATTGCCTTCTCCATGAAGCGCATTCTTCAGCTGCGATATTTGATACAATCATGGCGATGGGTGTTCAACCATCTTCAATGGGAAGAGTAAAATATATGTGCGTCCTAAATGGCTTGTATCTCCGACGCCAGGGAAAGTCAATTTAATATGAGCTTTGATAAAACGGATCTCTCTCGATACCTGTCATGTAGCCATTATACGTCAAAGTGGCCAGTGAGACCATCACACTTAGAAGCACCCGGGCCTTTGTCGTCTGTCCCACCCCATTTTTTTGTCTTGTTTGGAATTTATATTCTACTTTGGCTCGTGTTTCTGTTTTGTATGATAATCACAGGGTGGACGCGCCTGCGACGTCAGCGAAGCTGTTCCAGTCGAAGATTGCATCCGTAACCCAATGCGACCAACTTCCGCCGACCGCCGTGCCCAACCATAGTGATGACCTCGCTCTTGCTTCTTCATTTCCTAGCGGAGAGCCCTCGATGATGGCTTTCAAGTCCATCGGATGCATGTCTTAGAAGTGTCTCCCGGCTAACGACCGTGCATGACTCTTAGTTTACCATGTTATGATTAGATCATCAGAGTACAGCCAAAAAACAAACGTTGTGGAGTTTTTTTTGTCAGTAACAGGATATTGATTATGTATTTTACGTCAGACGATGGTCTGAAAAAGAAACGTCTTCAGTAAGAATTTAACCACCTTTGTATCCATTGGTTAAATGGGCAGTTATCATTCATGTGTGAACACGTCTACGGTGTTAGCATCTCTGTATAGTAAACTCCTAAAAGTTATATTTTATAGTTAAGTTGTTGCTCGAATGTCCACACTTTGGTTAAAGTTCTGAACAATGAAGAATTAGTCATCTGCTTATACATGTTTCTACTCTGTTGCTTGAGATAGAGGCAGCGACATTTGTACGGCTGGTAAATTATTTATGGAATTAATAACTTCTGGGAATCAGTTTGTATCCATAACTTTGATACATTTGTTTCTGCTTTCCATGACGTTGATACAACAGTTTGTAATGTTTTGATTTCTGAAAATCGATTTATCTTTACTTGTTGGGACAATTAATTTTGTTAGTAATTTTAGGACATAAATATGTCCCACGACTATGGGGCATTTCGCGATATTGACGTGATGCCTGAGACTAAAAACACTTTCTTTTGGCAAATATATCCGATTTACCATTAATTCGTGAATTAAAGTACTTGTTAGACTGTTCCTCATTTCACTATTTTTTAGTATTTAAAAAACGTTCATAAACATGTTTAAATGAGATAATAGTTGGACCAAATTCGATAACTTAACAAGAAATTAAGTTAAAGAAATCGAGAAAATTGTGAAGGAGAAAAAACAATATCTGAAAAACAAACGAAAAACAGATATTTTTCAGAAAGAAAACAACAAAAGACAGTTGTCGAAAAGGCAGTTATCGGAGTGAAGTTTTCCTTGGCGCTTCCGATGTGAACTATTTAAACGGTACCCGGATGCGATGCGACATCAGACAGTCTGTACCGTGTCATCACCGTCGGCGCGATATCCAATAATAGTATTGTATTAGTTGCCCATCAATCAAATTTGTAACTGCCAGAATAAGCAGTTGTCATGCAGGCGTAAAAGCAATCAGAAAGGAGCGGAAATTCCCGGTTATCAGAGGACTGATCACTTTCTTATTGTTATTAATCCCATGTTTCGCCAAGTCCCAGAAACAAACGTCTTCATTGAGTCCATTTCATTTGGGCTCCCTAGGTAATTAATCGAGCCAGTTGTCACACCAGTAGTATCTCCGCGTGACGAGCGCGCGCACATTGACAATCATAACTAGTCGACCTGCAAATACGATGTCTTTCTGATTAGCCATGAAAGGATTCCCAACACCTGTCCACGAAGGACGAGCAATGTTTCTGACATATTTGAACGTTTCTTAATTTGAGGTTTTAGTTTAATGTCCGTGTTTTACTGATGTAGCCCCGATATTGGGTTTGCGAGGACACAACCAACGCACTGTGACCATCTCCGACATGTAACTTTATTAATTGGTCAGACAGCTTAAACCAATGTCTTGTTGATCGCCGAGTATGAAAAGTATTTGGAGATAAAATACTAGTAATATAGAACGTCATTATGGACATATATTGATTTGTCATATATATATATATATATACTGAATTGCATTTGGTAAAATATTACTTCAATAATGAGTGTTGTTATTGTTCAAATGTGTTTTAAAGTTTTATTTATTGACATTTTGTTCTTTAATTACAATTCCTGCAGACAAAAAGCCCGTGCTTATGTATTCATTCCTACATATAGCTACACCCCGACAGACTAAATGCAGATATGTCTTAAAATTAAAAATAAATAAATAAAAGTGTATGCATGCTTTGTATGTTGGTGAAATTTGAACCATTATGAATTTTAGATATTTGTGTTTTGTATTTTGAATTTACATCTGTTTTATATCTAAAAACCGGTTTTAATCTATATTTATTAAATATTAATTATGTCTAGACATCAAATCAACATTTTAAAGACAGTCTGGATAAGGAATGAGAATCTTCCCATTTTGTATACAATAATAAATGTTATTTTATTTAATAAATTATATAAGCAAATAAACAATTTTTGTTATCAAATAACAAAAATACAATATCCATTAATCGCTAAAATTTACTTTTGGGGAGGGGAGGTGTAATACAACAAATTCAAACAAGGAACACGCGTACCATACTCGATCGTTAACTGTAAATGTTTCAGTTCCATGTATAGCGCATTGGAAACTGAATCGTGTCTGTTCTAATCGATCTCTCGCCTAGCCATCTGTCAATGGAGCGTGACTGCTAGAAATTTCACGCTGAATTGTGCTTTCTTTAAGGACGCAATTATTCTTATCTGCCCAACCCATCGGGCTAGGCGACGAACCATCGCGTTCACCAGTGTCCGGGGATATTCCTGTTCCTAGGTATAATAGAATACCTCAGACACTTTGTACGACCCTGCCTTTGGGTCGTTTATAATTATCCCCTCTCCCCAAATGACAACCCCTCATTAGGCATGACACAGCGTTCAACACGGCAAGGACGTGTACCATTGATAAAAGAAACGATGCTTGGTCTTGTTGCTCTTTTGGATCTGATGCAGCTGATTCTCTGGTATCCTCCACTGCTTGAGGACAGCAGCCAAAGGTAACAGGGTTAATACTCGTTTATTAACTCCGTATCTTGATAGGAATAAAACCCGGCCTCTTATAATCACGTCGGAGATTGCCTTTTTAAAACTCGGTCGTTGTTCTTTTTCTGGTAGGAACTAGTGTCAAACACTGGGGTATCAGCCAGGTGACAGTAAAAGTTGCACAACACCAAATAAGAAGCTTTTGACAACAATTATCCTTTGTTGGGCAAACCTCTTATCGGGTTTCGGGTAAAGCTCCACTGTTGCAAGTTGACAAGCCAACAGTGATCGTATCTTGCTCTCTGGTATCCTTGTTTGGGGCGTTCGTTTCGGTCATTTCAACATGATGTAAAATGTGTAAAAAAACAACAACAATAAACAACATGTAATGTATAATCTTAAAATCTAAATGATAATTTTTATTTCATATTTTACTTCATACACGAGTAATGCGATTTGCGTTAAGGAACTCAACCGAATTTTCATTGAATAAGTCAAGTCTCTATATAGCATAGATGGTACATAAGACTCGTTCAAACGTAGCATTAGTCATTAAGTTACTATTATATTTACGAGCGATGACCTGGGACTAAATCCGCTTAATACTCGACTGATAAACACCAAACCGAAAGATTGTACTATCATATTAGGATTGTTTTTGATTCGTTGTCAAGGTGGACATTCCACGACTGAAAAACACAAATTAGAAGTATTGTAATCTTGTAATATCACAACTGTTTATGCCTTTCCGAAAGAAAGCACATTCAGCCATGTAAAACTTGAGCCATTTTGAAATGGAAATAGAGGGTCATTTCACTTAACAAAGCGCCGTGTCAGTAATGGTGTGTACGCATGCGATGATGACGTCATTAATCCCGACGTTGCAGTGTCGTTTCCGCACGACACGTGTCCTGAAACTTGATCTGAATATCGACAGATTCTACTAAAGTGAAAGTCTTTGTTAAAATACCTCATGGTTGAGTATTAATTAGAGAACTGTGGCGTTTATTATATCGTTTTTCTCTCTTAAAATACCTCTTGGTTGAATGTTAATTAGAGAACTGTCGTCACGTGTTTATTATATAGTTTTCAGTAACATTCCGTAAATATTGTAAATAATATTTTTATTACAATTGTTTAAACAATTATAACCGTTTGCGGTGCTATCATGAGCCCCATTCCGTCAAAACGTGTATCATTGTAACGAGCACTAACAACTCCACATCATGGGCGATGGAAACTGCCAGCAACTGAGAGGGAAGGCGTGGATATTCACTGATCTTTCAACTAGGAGGGAGGGAACGCAAGACGTATTTTGACTACCCTAACTTCAACAGACCTGTTGGAACCGGGGGAAGGGCATAGGCCACAATTTTGAAGAGAGAGATTTTTTTTAAGTTGTTCTACTCTATAAAAGAAAGTACACAAATTTGATTTTGTGCCTATCCCAGTACAGAGTGTGCCCTCCCACTAGCCAGCATATGTACCTTCATATATATAGGATAGCACATACCATGGCTTTTGATATACCAGTTGTGGTGAACTGACTGTAACGAGATATATCCCAATGGAATTTATCGATCCTAAACCGACCACGCTTTAGGGTAGCGCTTTACCATGGGTTACGTCCCTGCCCGTTTAAATAAAAATACACCTTATCGTTAATCGATAGTAGAAGAATATCTAAAAGTCGGCATATCTAGTATTATGTAAATCGCAATTACCATTTGTTAGGTCGTTGGTTAAACAATGTCATGAGATAGCATCAAAGATGTACCCAATTATTCTCCACAATAACACATTTTAAAGGGACATTCCTGAGTTTGCTGCATTGTAAAATATTTCCGGCTAATAAAATATTTCTATGATTCAACATACATATTAAATATATTTTCTTGTTTAGAATATCAGTGTCTGTATATATAGTGTGTTTCTGGTCGTCTTAATATTTGTAAGAAGTCCAAACTGGATCTCGTCTTGAAATAATTTCGTACGTACGAAACAATATATTTTAGGGAATAAAACGAATTTAACCTACTAGAAATAGAAGAACGATCAGAAACATCTTTAATATACAGCCACTCATTCATTTTTATTTTAATTACAATCGTTAAAAAGTCTCTGTTAGTCAATAACATTTTGAAAACTGCAGCAAACTCAGGAATGTCCCTTTAATGGTAACATGGATATATATAGTTTTAAAGCTACATTTTTGTGTACAATTACTAAGCATAATATAGAAAAATGTAAACCATCATTATGTAACTTTTATCAAATAACATGCAAACATTTAGCATGGAAGGAAAGTTGAACCTTTATTAGTACACTCAGACATAATTATAAGGAATAGTGGTACACGCGTCATCTCAACAAGACTTTCGACTGTTATATTTTTGCA
>JAECMU010198095.1:0-14022 GCA_016106625.1 Dracogyra subfuscus
TAATACATTCAAGATGTCCAAAGTAGACCATTACATTAAACTTTAGACTACTGGATTAAGTTTAAACAAAAATCATGTTGAGTTTATAATTTTTACTGTCATATATTCACTTAAATGTTTTATAAATACATGAAATAAAGTTCATATATGAAACGGTAAGTATTATTTTCATGGGTTTTTGTAATTTTTATGATTTTTAGATCAGTGAATGGTAATTAAAATTAAAAAATTAAAAAGAAAGTTTTATTTTATGTCCATTATTTCTGATAACAGTGGTTTTCTGACCAGACTTTAAAAAAACCCAGAACTACGATTCATATTGCAATAATTGGTGGTTTTTGTTGTTGGTAAAACGATCAAATGTATTATCAAATTAGCTGTCACAATCAGCTGTCGATCCTTGATCCAATGTTGTTATGTGAAAATACTTACCGAAAACCACTTTTTAAAGTCACAATTTTAAGGTATTTTTAGTGGAAAAAAAATCTGAATAAAAGCCACCATTTTGAAAGGAAATATATTTTCTTTTATTAATTTCCATTTCCGGTGAGTGCCGCGGGAAATATGAATTGGGAATGCACTGTATGCAGTATGTTGAATGATGTGAAGGCGGGCGAGATATCTCGCCTGCAGTAATCGGAAGGTTAACCAGAACAATCCTTCATAAACATTTTGTAATTAATGTGTATTGATTCATTTTAAACTTATGTTTTTACTTTTATCCAATTGCAGTTTAAGCTCAGTGTCTTGAGCACACACCTCAGCTATCTGGGCTATCTGTCCAGGACTGAATTAATAGTTGATGAGGTCTTACACTGGTCTCCTTAATGAGAGCTTTAAACTAACGTTTTGATTGGAGCTGGTAACACAATTAACCAGCATCAAGTTGCATGGCTGTGCCACCAATCCCAGTATCAACCTGTAATAACTTGTGAATATTTCATGGTAGCCAATGTAGATATCATAATCAACACTGAACAATGTTTTGGCCATCCTGGTAATCTAATGGGTAATTTTATTATTGATAGTACAATATTAAAACTAATTTTGTAATTGTAGATGATAACCTTTATTTTATTTTCAGACTCTACTGTACGACCTCAGAGGTGATGGTTTGGGACCAGAGTACTTCGGACTGACACAAACTGGAAACGTTTTCCTTAAGAAGACCCTTGTATCCGACCCAGACAAAACACTACAATACACTGTGAGTTTATCATCATTTTGGACAGACGCTATTGAATTACCTTTTTCTGGAAATTGTGCAGGGTGGGTGGGGTGGTGGGGAGCGTCTTGATTGTGGTAAACAAAGTTTTTTAAAGTCATGCTCCACCAGAAAATACATGGGAGAAGTTGAGTTTCGACCCTCAAAACTAACACTCTGCACACACAGGTGAACCAAGATACCAGTGAGACCCACTTAGCATGTATTAGCAGGATGTAGCCCAGTGGTACAGCGTTCACTCGATGTACGGTCAGTCTGGGATCGATCCCCATCGTTGGGCCAATTGGGCTGTATCTCGTGCCAGCCAACACACCATGACTGGCATATCAAAGGCTGTGGGATTGTGCATATTAAAGATCCCTTGCTGCTAATATAAAAAGAGTAACCCATGAAGTAGTGACAGCAGGTTTCCTCTCTCAACATGTGTGGTCCTTATCCATATGTCTGACATCATATAACCATAACTAAAATGTGTTGAGTGCATCATTAAATAAAACATTTCTTTCTTTCTTTGACTTAGTATGTTTACTCCGTTGTTATACTTTACCATGAGACTAGACATCAAAGTATGTTGTACCATTTGCAATTGATTAATAAAACATTGTTTGGTTCGTTAGCTGGCTACATTTTAATTATTGCCAGAAAATAATGACAATTATTGCATTTTTTTAAATTAATGCCAGAAAATATTGATTATTATCAGGGTTTTTTATTATTTTTTTAATTATTAGTTACTTAACACTATTGCATTTTTAGCACCTAGTGTGTGCATCTGAATCATTGTATTGGAATAAATAGTAAACACAATTTATATATATGAGTAATTTACATTAATAAAATAATCATATTTGTTTGCTTTGTAGATGTTGCTTAAAAATCCATTTTCTCTTCAAAATTGTTAATTGTACTGTTCATACATGTTTCAGCTACGAGTGTACGCCTGTCGGGAGACCAACACTGCAGAATGTGCTCAGGGATTTGTGAGATTAACAATAAACAGGAATCCAAACCCGCCAGTATTCAGCGCAAACAACACACTGTCCTACAACCTTCCAGAAAACCAACCCTTGGGTGTAGTATTTGGACAGTTGAATGCCACAGATCCAGATTCTGTAAGCTATTTTAATAAATGCATTATAATCAAAATTAGTGGGGGTTTTTCAATAAATATCAGCAGTTACATAGAAACAGGCTTAAACACTATTTTTTAAATGAAATGTATCTGATTTTATAAAATACTTATTATATTAAGCTGCATTGACATAATTAAACAATTCAAACTACCTCAGTGGACCAACCTCTTAATTGGTCCCCCCCCCCGTTACAATAGTGCCCTCGACTGGTATATCAAAGGTCATGGTATGTGCTGTCCTTTCTGTGGGAAAGTGCATACTAAAGATCCCTTGCTGGTAATGGAAAAAATATGTAGTGAGTTTCTTCTATGACTGTGTCAAAAATGACCAAATGTTTTACATCCAATAGCCAATGATTAATAAATAAATGTGCTTCATTGGTGTCATTAAACAAAACTATTTTTCCTTTACCTAATAAAATTTAACTGTGTTATTCAACACAGTATTTTAAAAGTCTTGCAGCTGAAGATTACAGTTTGTTGATGTTCCATGGCTTATTGGGAAATTCACATCCATGTTTCAGTTTAGTCGTTCTTTGATAGGAGTAGATGTATAACGTTTAGAATGAATAAAGAATTTTTGCAAAATGAAATTTATAAAGTAGATTTGACATTGGTTTTTGTCGGGTTTTATTATTGCAGGGTGACAATGGCGTGATTGAATTTTCCATTGATCGTACATCATCATCGCCATCGTATTCTTCCAACTATTTCTACATCAACATTAACGATGGGAATTTGTCTGTTGGCACAAAACTCTCACAATATCCAAATACATTGATCTATAAGGTAACTATGAACCACGGTTCTGTTTTAAGATTGCCATTCTACATGCAATTTGATACAGATATTATGTAAATGCACTGTCTGTTGGTATATCAGTGTTATGGAATATGATGTAATGTATTGCAGAGACTGCATATAAAGTTGAAGACCTCCAGTGAAACTACATGTTGGTTATATGGTGACTGTGTTTCTATAATACTGGCCTCGGTGGCGTCGTGGTTAGGCCATCGGTCTACAGGCTGGTAGGTACTGCGTTCGGATCACAGTCGAGGCTTGGGATTTTTTAATCCAGATACCGACTCCAAACCCTGAGTGAGTGCTCCGCAAGGCTGAATGGGTTGGTGTAAACCACTTGCACCGACCAGGGATCCATAACTGGTTCAACAAAGGCCACGGTTTGTGCTATCCTGCCTGTGGGAAGTGCAAATAAAAGATGCCTTGCTATTAATCGGAAAGAATAGCCCATGAAGTGGCGACAGCAGGTTTCCTCTCAAAATATGTGAGGTGCTTAACCATATGTCTGATGCCATATAACCGTAAATAAAATGTGTTGAGTGCGTCATTAAATAAAGCATTTCTTTCTTTTCTTTGTGTTTCTTTACTTATCCTCTAGATCATTTGTTATATATACTCTTCAAAAAAAGTAGGGGAACCTGAAATGTTAATGTTAATATCAACTATTAGACTTAACATACGTTTTGACAACAGACATTTTAGTAAAGAACGTTCAGGTCTGTTTATCAACACACAGAAACTTTGCGATTTACTGATAAAAAAGTCAACTTTCAAATTTCACTTCTGGCCCCAATCGTCCTTCAAGATCTTTGGTCTGACTGCAAACCCTGAGTGAATGCTCCACAAGGCTCAATGGGTAGGTGTAAAACCACTTGCACCGACCAGTGATCCATAACTGGTTAACAAAAGGCCATTGTTTGTGCTATCCTGCCTGTGGGAAGTGCAAATAAAGGATCCCTTGTTGCTTGTCGTAAAGGCGTGCGCTACAACAGCTTGCTCTGAATGTGCACGTTAAACCCTATGACCTGACCTGTCGTAAAAGAGTAGCATATGTGGCGACATCGGCTTTCTTCTAAAAACAGTGTCAGGATGACCATATCTTTGACGTCCAATAGTTGATGATAAGATAAACATCAATGTGGCGTCGTTAAAAAAACACGTTTTTCTTCAAGATCTTTGGTGATCATAAAACCTACTGTAATACTAAACTACCAGTTGTAATGTTTGCCAATTAATTCACTATTATCATATAACCATTCCCCATTGCTAATATACCTTACAATTTTGCCAATTGTAAATTGTTATTAGAATATATATTAGATGTTTGGCTGATTATATGCAGGGCAGGATCTATCACTCACCTAGGTGCTTGATTCGAAGTATCAAATCTCATATATCAACCCATTCTCTAACTGAGCTTTTCCCAATCCCAACCAGTGCCTCATAACTGGTGTATCAAAGGCTGTTATAGGTATCCAAAAGTGCAGAAGATTGTGTTATAATTCCCAAATGTTTGACATCTAATAGCTGATGATTGATATATCAATTTGCTTTCGTAGTGTCATTTAATTGTATGCATATCTAACATTGTGTTTAGAGAGATGTATGTTACAGTGACAAAATTGTGATGTTTTTGAGAGAGAAAACACTATTTTGTATCTATTTCTAATGCTGTGTCCTTTTTTATTGTGTGTGAAATAGTTCCGAGTTATTGCTCAAGACAAAGGTAACCCACGTAAAAGTGCCTTCACTGATATTACTATCTACGTAACTCGCAATCCTCATGCTCCAAGATTCAACCAAACGAAGTACAGTGTTACTATCCCAGAATCTACACCAGTTGGCAACAGTGTCATCAAAGTTGGTGCTTATGATCCTGATGGGGTAAGTGTTCTTTCATATATTAACAAACTGAATATCTTAGTACATTTAGGGGTCTGGTGGAAGTCAGTCTGCAGACGTTTTATATCTAGAGAAAAACAAGTAGTGAATTAACTGTATGTAGACATGGTTAGTTGAATTATGCTCCAAAATATTAATTCTACTGTGATTTGTTTTAAAGTCGGTCTACACAACTTGATAAATGTCCTAATTTTTGTTGTTGAAATGATTGCCAATAAAGATCATAAAAAAAGACAAATGTCCATGAGATTTACCACATAAGGTCTTACTTCACACCTACATAATATGATGTCAGTCAAGTTATGGAAACTTTGAATTGTGATTGTGCTTAGTGTTTTTCTTTTATTCAGCATTACTATACTAGCAGGATTTGCATATGCATGATTAACAGTACATGTTGTTTATATTTTGTAATGAATTTGCAACTTTCTTAAAATCTGGTAAAAATCTGCCTAATTGCCATGCATCCTTTAATGACTAGCAATATAAACGTGGTAATGGTGTTCACCAAGTGGTAATGCACACCCCTAGCCCTATAAAGCTCCAGGCCTATTCAATCATTTATACTTATTTAGTCCTTATATTCAATTACGGTTTAAGCACGATGTCTTGGCCACATACCTCGGCTATCTGGGTTGTCTGTCCAGGACAAGGAGTTAGTTAATCTGACCCAGAGCAATGTTATTTTTAAAATAATTAAAGGTTTGTTTTTTTAAATTGCTTTAACTCATGATTTTTTCATGGATGGTATAACCAAGGCAAAGCTGAAATTCAGTAACAAATGAAAGGAATTTGATTGTTGAAAACAGTGTAAAGCTGTTAGTGGAAAAACAGTGTTCTTGATAATTATGTAATATACTCTAGATGAAATTATAGAATGCTTTTTAAAATGTCACTGGGAATATGGTGTTAGTCATTGTAGTTAAATACATACTCCATGCCAACCTACAGGCATTGGTTTGTTTTTGACTATTTAGTACATAACGTAAGAGCCATTTAAGTTTTTTCTATATTATATCAATTAAATATTGTAAGTTTCATGCTGAACAAACCCCACAGTTTCATGCTAATTATATTTTCCATTTTGTCTTTGCAGGATACGGTATCCTATGAAATTCTTGTTGAGCCACCTAACAGCTTGTACTACAATATTAACAACGGTACTGGTCTCATCACACTTGCCCAGACTTTGACACGAACACCTGTGACTAATTTTATTGTAAGATCATTTTCTACTTTGTTTACAAATATTATGTTGTGCTTTCATTCTAGAATTTTATACATTACTTTGTAATAACAGAAGATTAAATATATAAATTTGTGGTGAGATTCACTGTTGTTTAAAAAAATCTTTGCAGCTAAAAGCTAAAAATGGAATAGATTATATTTGCAGCAGTGGAGATGAATGTTGACTGCTTAAAGTTTTGAAGTGGATGATTTCAGTTAGAATATCAAACACTTTCCTTATCATGGCTTCATAGAAGACATTAATGAATGACTGCTTATTTTTCAGTTTCAAGTGAAGGCATACGATATGGGCATCCCATCGAAAACCAGCCTTCCAGCAACTGTGGATATCATGGTGGTGAGGAATTTGAATGCACCCATCTTTCAGGACGCCCCATATCAGTCTCAGATTCAAGAAATTCGAGCTGTTGATTCAGTGGTGTACACAGTCTCGGCAAACGATTTGGACACAATGGTAGGTATTGTTAAAAGAGTCGTAGTAATTTGATTTTTATGTTTTCTTAATAATAATCTTAAACTATTCTATTTTAAGTTATACATTGTGTTATTTTATCTAGTGATACACTATATGGTATTATTTCCCAGAATTCTATCAATATTTTTAATTTTTAAGTTTCAATTCACTTTTTTTTAAGGTATGTTAGATACTAGGAATTTAATGTACTAATTTTCTTATTTTACTGTGTGCTTTTTTACCACTAACACTAATCACTACATTTTTTCTGGTGCATACTCATCTTTTAAAGCAATACATGTTTAATTAATGAATGTCACTGAGCTACAAAGTAAATATAATTGGTAAGATTGTTTGATATCTAACAAAGTATATATTTTTTTCTTTTATTCTAGGCTCCGTTTAACACAATTGATTATGAAATTGTTGGAGATGGTACAGCACCATCATACTTTAGAGTGAATAAAATCAAGAACGAACAAGCACAAGTAATACTGAATACATCTGTACTGAATGACCAGCCAGTTCAATACACAGTATGTACCTTTTTAACTGTAGTATATGTAAAATAGGTAAAAAATATAGATATAGGCATTTGCCTGTTGGCCAAACCCCAACCAGCATTATACTTGGGAATAAATATTGTTTAAACCAGATAAAAATATAACCTAAACATATTGAAATAATTAAATTTTCTTTGTGTCTATAAATTTGATTGGTCAATTGATATTAGCTGGGGAGAACTTTAACTAAACACATATTTCTGCATCCTTTGGATGGTGTAGCTAAGTGGAAGAATGGTCACCTGATGTACAATAGGTCACAGGGTCAGTCGTCCTTTGTTGACTCAAGTGTTTCTCTGTCCCAACCAGAGCTCCATGACTGATATACCAAAGGCCATGATATGTACTATATGTTATTGGAATCATGCATAGAAAAATATCCCTTACTGCTTGCTCTTTTGGAGTAGCCTATTAGAAGAAGCATGTTTCATCATTCTCACACTCGCTATCAACTAACCAATTGTTAACTTATATTTTTGCATTCATATCTCGAAGAACAAAAACAAATTTAAGCCATGCCTATGCACACATATTGTATGACTCGCACTACTGTTAATTATTCAGGCAACCATATTGAGATATTTTAAAGAAAATAAATGTGAAAGATACAAAAAGCAATAAAATTGTTACACAGATACCAGGTATGAATGAAGGTATGAATGAATGTTTAACGACACCCCAGCACGAAAAATACATCGGCTATTGGGTGTCAAACTATGGTAATGGTGTAAACATTAAATCACATAAATATAACAATTCAAGATGTAGACAAAACACAGTGTAAAGGACTGTGCAAAAAATACAAATACAAATATCACAGCATTTTACGGACACTGAATGTTACTAAAAATTTCAATTTGTGCTGTATTGGCCATTCTCAAAGAGAATGTTACACCCCTGCACCACGATGAGATTACAACACGCGCAGGGGCACATATACCACGTAATATTACACTTTTTTAATACTATAAATTAATAGAAAATGCTATAGCAGAGTAGACATATGCGTTGATGAAACTTCTTTGTATGTGCTTTTCTACAGCTATTGGCAAAAATAAAACGTTTTCCAGACTTTGTAAATGTTTAACACGTTCCCTTCATTCGCATTAATGAAATACAAACTAAACACAAATTGGACAATTTGGACAATTCCTTCTAATATAACTAAACAAGCCATCCTAATGCATACAGCTAAGACTTTTGGAAATGACGTTGCTTATCAAAATTATGTAATTTGCCAAATGAAATCTTTTGGCAATCACCTGATTCAAATAATAGTGTTTGAACATTTATATTCTTATAAGTTAGATAAAACAAATTCAGACGTGTATTGTTAATTTATGCATATATAATATACATTTAATTGTGCAATTTGACTGCAGTTGTTTTATGGTTCATGCTAGCACTTTTGTATGACTTGCTATTTGTGACCTTCTTTTGATAAATAAATAAATAGCGTTATAAATCTTTAAATCTTTCATTATAACGTAATGTCATGTATCTTTTTATGAATGTAGTAAGTAAAACAGACTGATCTTTGTGGCAGGAACCTGTTTACCATGCAATATTAAGATAAAGACAAATCATTGATTTATTTTTATTAGGTAAGACTGAGAGCTTTTGATGGCGGTATTCCATCCAAGTACAGTTTCACCACACTCACCGTCAAAGTTGAACGAAATTTGAACAGACCAAGGTTCTTTGTTGACAAAGGCACTGTACAAATATTAGAAACCCAGTTCTTAGGAAAAGACTTCTATACCATTTATGCAAATGACACGGACACAAGGGTAAGATTTCAATTGTTAATGTGACAAATAAATACTTAATTTTGTTTTTTACAGGTGTAAATAATTTAAACATGTCATTGTTCGCTCTCTTTGTGGTAAATTAAATACGGGCAGTTGTACTGTAGAATCATCAAATTAAACTCATTACATTGTGTTTGCCCAATTGATATTAGCTGAACTTTATTAGGCGAACTTTAACTAAACAAATATTTTTGCATCCTTTGGATGGTGTAGCTAAGTGGCAGAGTGACCACCTGATGTACAATAGGTCACAGGGTCAGTCGCCCTTTGTGGACTCAAGTGTTTCTCTGTCCCAACCAGAGCCTCATGAATGATATACCAAAAGCCAAGGCATGTACTATACTGTTATTGGAATCATGCATAGAACAAGGTCCCTTATTGCTTGGTCTTTTGGAGTAGTCTATTTAGAAGAAGCATGTTTTATCTCTCTCACACTCGCTATCAATTAACCAATTGTTGAAATAACCATATATCAGACGTTAAGTAGCCCCATAGTTTAAACTGCTATTCCTTCACGTTTTTCAACTGTTTTATCAACATAATTTCTTCTTCATTTTGTCATTTCTTGGGAAAATAAAAATTGTAACGAATCCTTTAATATCTTTTCCAAAACGAAGACAGGAATATTAGGAATTGTTACGACTACTTTTCTACATTTTATAGTTTATATCCTTAATGGTGGGTATAATTTAGGTACTTTTAGTTTGCATATTATTTAGTTATTTGCTAATGCATGTGCTTTATTTAAAGGAGCCATTTAACAAAGTTACATACCAACCAGTAGGCAACACAGAAGCACTGAAATACTTCACAGTGTCATCAGATGGACGTGTCTATGTACAGCTGTCACTCTTGAGCGATGATACGAAGCAGAGAGAATTCACAGTTAGTACATTTTTATTTACAAGTAGTATTGCTTATTTACCATGACTAAGTAGGACTACATACAAACCTGGGAGTAAAATGTAATGTGATTTTTGTAGAAACTTCTTGTATGTAGCAATCAAAGAGAAGACACTTTTTTGTGTTATTACTCCCAGATCATAGGCAATGTCTTACAGTATCACATAAAAGTTATATACAAATAGTATGACACACAAAATTATAAACATATATATTATATGTGATGTTTAAGATATTCTGTTTACAAATATGAATCTATATAAGCTTCCTCATACAATTAGTTTTCAAATTTTAATCTGTCAAAAGGAAATAAAAAAATATTAAAAAGAGAGAAGAGAAGGAAAGGGAAAGGGAAGATAAGGAAAATAATTCAAGCAGAGATTCGTTGGATACCCAGGTCAACTTTAAAACTGATTGCTATTGGATATTTAATATAATAATAATGACAGTTTGTATCTAACAGAGAAAAGACACATAAAGTATGAAAGTAAAAGTATGATGTTTAAAAAGAGATATAGAAAAGATATGTTTTTTTAATTTCCAAACAACTTAGCCATTTTATAGATAGAAACATAGGCATTAAATATACAAGATATAATTTTATGTATCATCATTAAAAAGGTGAAGTCACTTTCCCCAACGTTCATTAAATTTGTCATACTCGCAGTTTTTTAGGTAAATATATCTGTCAATATGGACTATATTTGCAGTGTAATTTTAATAATATTAATATTAAGATTATTACCGAGTATTTTCGTACACTTAGATATAATATATTACATTAATTAACCAGTTACATATACTTTGTTTATTTCACCATTTATCATGCCAAACATAACTATATTTTTATTTAGCAAAATTTTCATTTTCATTTGTTCAGATATCCATTCTTGTAATGCTTACCATATAATTTTAACTATATGACAATCATAAAACTAGTGTTGTAATGTTTCAGGGACATTTTTGTAAAAGTTACATTTTATCGAATCTACATAGTAAGAAAGAATATGTAGCTAACATTCTATGAAGCAATCGATACTGAAAAAATAACAAGGTTGTATCTTTCATGTTTGAAAGGTAACGAATAAAACTGTTCCCACATGTGATAATCAAACATTAAACCTTGGGGTGTATATTTTATTTAAGACTTTGGTATAATGTGTTTTTTGTTCAAAATAGTGTATATCTCTTTACTTTTAGTGTTTCTGTTTAGAATAACTTTCATTTTAAAAGGAAATACAGGTATTTTGCCAGAAAACACTTAAATAGAATTTATAATTAAAATAATCTAAATAAAATGGCATATTTAATTCACTATATAGCTTTTATCTTATGTGATAAATGTTATATTTGAGTGGTAGTGAATTCTTTTTTAAGATAAATTCCTCCTATTTTGGAGAGCATTGTTGATAATGGTGTGATGTTGAATGTTATAATTTATATTATTTTGATAATGTTCGAAATAAGTACTTATCCGTTGTCCTGACAAGTGAAAATCTGCTCAAACAAGCAAAATGTACCTTAGAGGTTGTCCTGTGGAATTAAACAAAACATTTATTTGGACAAGTAAAAGTATTGCTGGATAAGTAGATTTATCGATGTTCTTGTCCGGTGGACAAAGGAAAAATGCTGCTTATTTCTAACACTGTCTTAACCTAATGGTGACTGAAAAACTGGCAAGTATGAAGCAATAACTTGTATTTGTTATTTGGCTTGTTCACATGAAATAGTTTATGCTTAAATGTTTTTGTTTACTTCCAGTTGGAAATGCGTGCTCGTGACCTTGGAACACCATCTTTGATCAGTGTAAACACGTTTAATCTGACTATCATTGTTCTCAGAAATCGTAATTGCCCATCATTTGATAACCTGCCAAAAACTATTGACATTAACCAAACAACGACAGGACCAATTGAAACTGTGAAGGCCACAGATAATGATGATTCAGTAAGAGTTTCATTGCTTTTCATAAGTAAAACATCCTTTATGTACACATGTCAAAGCAGTAATCACATAGTAAACACAACAGAAAAGACTAATTAGCCAATATTTCAAGATTCAGAGTCCAATCTCTTAAAATAATGTGGACTTTATCTAAATCTGCTTCAAGGGGACTGACAAAGGCACAGGTATACACAGAGTGCTGGTTTATACAGGTGTCACCTAAACTGGATTATACAGATGCCAGTTTGAACACTACACTGTAACTATAATAATGTTGTAAACTTGTTGCTTTTACTAATTGTGTGTCCAGAAACTTCATTGAAGAGACTATTATACTTTTATCAGGGTGAAGGAAAATTGTTGTTGAAATTTTTAATATCATAATATCATATTTTATTTTTTTAGTTATTAGTCTGCTTGAATAGATTACCTACCATTTTCATCACATGATTTCATCTATTGTATCCGATCTAAATCATAATAAATTGATTAATGGTTTCTGTCTTGTAACCTGAATAATTTTACTCCACAGTTGGAATTCAACACCACAGAATACCTTGTTATTGGCGATGACAATGCCTTGTTCTACTTTTATGTAGATCCAAGTAGTGGAGTAGTTACTGTGAAAAGTGAAATATTAGCAGATCCTGCCAACGTATTCAAGGTACAGTTGAATTGTAAAATGATGTAAGTTAACATTTATTGGTTTAAATATTTATTGTTGCATTGATTTACTGAGCGGGCAGCGTGGCCCAGTGGTACAGTGTCCGCCTGATGCGCGGTCGGTCTAGGATCGATCCCCGTCAGCTACCTACTGGGGTTTTTTCTCGACATAATCATATGTCCGACGCCGATATAACCGTAATTGTAATGTGTTGAGTGCGTCGTTAAAAAAAATAAAAAAAAATAAAAATAAAAAAATGATTTACTGATATCTTTCTACTATTAATATACACATTAGCCTGGTTGGACAGTTACCGATGTAGACCTTTTCTGACCACATTCCTTATAACCATATTGCTTCACAATGCTGATTTCACATCCCAAATGGTGCTCCACAAATTGGTACTTCAGAGATTAATAAGTGTTATTCTTTGCATATATATCCTACTATTTTTCTAGGTTATGAACGTATCATGGAAAATGAGGTAATTTTGCTTATAACTCATAAGCTCCCATCTTATGATATAAGTAACTATTATAATGCATATTTAGGGTGTTTTTTTTAAACCCATAATATATGTAGTTGTGCAATTTGTGGGTGTTATTAAAACGGGTATAGTACATGTATGCATGTGTCATCCATCTATCTGTCAGTCGGGTAATGTTACCTGAGTATAACTCCAAAACCATTAAAGATAATTTCATGAAACGTTGTACACATTATATTTAGTGGTCCAGTTGTTTTGTAAATGTATTAGAATTTTAATCTTTGTTTCAAAAGCGTGCGACACATAGCTTGCTGGCTAAAATGTAGAAATAAATATGTCATATTATTAAGGCGAATAACACAAAGTCACATTTTTCACATTTGTATACTGAGTCACAACCGTTTTTTCTTGGCTAATTGGCACATATGACAGAAGAACGTGTTAAATAAGGTTGTTTTTATTGTATGGCGTTCAAAGAAAGACTAGGAATAAATGTTAAGTCAAAAATATATTAGATGCTCCCACAGAATTCGTCAAAACCACAAACAGTCAAAATGGTAATTCACATTGACTGCATTAGGGATACAGCGTCATTGTTCCATTTATAAGGCACTAAGTTCCTGCAAAGTGTATGGAGGGTTCCTGAGCACATCGCAGACGTGTTCAATTAGATTTAGGTCGGACGACCTTGAAGGCCAATCCATGATATTAATGCCTGCGTTCCTCAGGTAATCTCTTGTCAAGATGGCCGTGTAAGATCTGGCGTTGTCATGCTGAACGATCAGGCCTGGACCATGAGCTGTCATGACGGGCACAAGTGTGCAGCAGCGTTGTTGTTACCACAGATGATAAGAAGTCGATAACGTCCATTTCCACAGAAAGCCCCCC
>JAECMU010198155.1:0-20542 GCA_016106625.1 Dracogyra subfuscus
ATGTCTGACCACCGTGACTCGCATTAATTTAGGGACGCATTAATTTCAGGATCTACAGTATCTATTTTTAATGATCCTGTTCATGAATATTCCACCCTTGTCTTCAGTAATAAAATTTTGTACAGTTATAATGCTCACTCTTATTTATAACATACCTATTCAATCTTACTATAATGATAAAGACATTTTGAAACTGTGTGATAAAGACATTTTGTATCACACATATGTGCGATATGGATCGGAACTTTTAAATGGGGAATTCCCTTTTTCTTTTTACTGCAGTTTGTGCCTTCTGTTTACTGACATCATATATGATTTACAAATGATGTCACATCGTATGTGAAAATTACACACGGGTGCCGTAGACTCGCAGAGTAAGATTTTTAACGTAAATCCCTGAAAGGAGTTTTGATCAAAGTGTTGTTATGATGTTAAATTAAAAACCATTTTTGTAAAACATAAAAGGTATGTAATAAATACCGGTACAGAACTTCACATACATTATTTTCGCTTCCTATTTATTGCACTCGTTTATTTTGTGAAAGAACATCCCACTCGACGACTACACACACGATCCCGTGGTATATATTCTTGCGCAAAATAAACTTGTGCAATAAATAGGAAGTGAAAACAATGTATGTGCAGTTATGTGTATTTATATCTTTCTAGGTTAAGAAGAACACATTGGACCCAGTCTGGCAAGAAACATTTGAATTTTCTCTACCCGTTGAAGATCTGGCTTTTAGGTTGGAGTTATTTTGTATTGCAGTTGTAGTACTTTCCTGATATATGACACTTAACTTTGACTTTCATTGTGTTTCCAAGTAGGAGGTTGTTTATTCAAGCAACAGAGTTAATCATCTACATAAACGGTAAAAATAACCAAAAGTTAAAGTTTGTTTAACGACACCACTAGAGCTCATTAATCATTAATTAATCATCAGCTTTTGGGATGAGAAACATTTAATAACATTTTTCAATTAGTAGCAAGGAATTTGGTACATACACTTTCCCACTGACAAAACTGAACATAGTTTGGCCTTCGATATACTAATTGATAATGGTTAACTGAGGAGGTTTGACCTTTGACCTGAGCACCTAAGACGAGTTAAATCCCACCCTATAAATAATATGTAATTTAGTCTGGAACAAGTCTGCACAGACTTTGCAATTGCAGATGAAATTAAATTGGTCAGTTGGCGATTTAGTTTGGCAAGCATGTTTAATTATAAATGATAATTACATTTTTAAAATCTGAAGAAAAAAATATCAATTGATATAGGTCTATATGTTAGTGTTTTCTCTAGCTTGTTTTAGCATGGTGCAGCACCATGCCTCAATAGTCTAGCCTTAATTAGTGCCATGCTGCCCTGAGATTAAGCAAGCCTTTTTCACTAATTAATTCTAAAATTGCCTTTATAAAAAAAACTTAAAAAGGGTATTATTAATTAATAAAATATGCCTTTTATATATTTTGCCATTCGTTTATTAAAGCAAGCACATAAATTACATTATCTTTATTTCAATTAATTTTTGTGTATTTTTAATGAAAAAAAAGTGCCCCGAAAATGGTGAAAATGCCCCAAAAGTGGTCCACCATACCTTGCCAAATTTCTAGGGAAATCACATATATATGTTGTTTTATTTTTTATTTTATTTACTTTTTAGTGCTGAAAATATGTCTGGACTCAAACCTTAAATTGTCAGCAATTTGTACTGTGTTAAAAATATAGATTTATAAACTTTAGATTTTTGTTTGTTTTTATCCAGATATATTATTCTCCATGTGATTGATGAAAGCCATTACCATGGAAATGAGTCTTTGGGTCAAGTAATCATTGACCTTGACTCTTTTGACCCCGAAAAAGGTAGTCATCAAATACACAGACTGTCAGATTTGGTAAGACTATTATCTTTTTAATTTAAATAGCTAAAGAAGTAGTTAATATGTAAATAGTTCAGAATGAGAAATAAATATAAATAAAGGTAGTACTTTTGTGTGTTTGAATCAGATGATTATAGAAATACAAAATATATGTCAATACTTTTTTTGACAAATTTGTTTTTATTGTGATCCTGTTTGACTAAAATAAAAAGATGACACCCATTACACATGTGTTTGGTAAATGTGTTAAAAGAGTCAAAGGTATTTTAGCTGCCATTTATTTATATGTAGAGTGAATGCAACTCTGGCTGTGTATTCATAAACATACTCAAGTCAACATATGATACTTATCTACATAATTAAGAGTATGTAGATAAGTATCATAAATTGACTTAAGTACTTTTATGAATATGGACCCTGTTCTGTATTCGATACAGATATGTTTATCAAGATCACTTTGAAATATGCTTATGTGCTATTTAACCAATTTTAGTAAATACGAATACATAAATCACTAGTGGTATGAAAATAAATTAACTTGGCATTTTGATAAAACATGAATTTGTAATGAAAATCAAATAAGAAACCTGATCAAAATGTCGTTAAAAAAAAAAGGGGTGATTAATTTATGGTAAAAATTGAGTAATAAATATTGATTGCACTGGTGGTAAAAGTCTAAATTATAATCTAATATTAATTAATTAATTGCATGCAGAATACCATATAATGATATCCCTTTCAAAGATTCTGATTTCTAGTATTTGGCTAGTCATGATCTAACTATATTTTTCAGAAAAACTCTGAACGGATTCGTAACAAGATGTTTCAAAGTCGAGCTGCCCAGGAGTTCCGCGAGTCGTTCATGGCTCATGCATGTGTTCGCTGTCCAGGATTCTTGTTCCAGGTGCAGTCAGGCAAAAAGGTATGTTGCTTTGGCCATAGTTGCCATATGTATACAATATAATTCACAACTAGTGGCATAATGTCAGTATGAAATACAAGGATGTGTTTGTGACTGAAATGTCATCATAAAATACAAAGATGTGCTTGTGACTGAAATGACAGCATAAAATACAAAGATGTGTTTGTGACTGAAATGTCATCATAAAATACAAAGATGTGTTTGTGACTGAAATGTCAGCATAAAATACAAAGATGTGTTTGTGACTGAAATGTCGGCATAAAATACAAAGAGGTATTTGTGACTGAAATGTCAGCATAATATACAAAATGTGTTTGTGACTGAAATATCAGCATAAAATACAAAGATGTGTTTGTGACTGAAATGTCAGCATAATATACAAAAATGTGTTTGTGACTGAAATATCAGCATAAAATACAAAGATGTGTTTGTGACTGAAATGTCAACTTAAAATACAAAAATGTATAAATGACCAAGTGTTGCATTTATAACGTTAGTCATCTCCACTTCAGTCTTTAAATTAATTTGGGCTTATGGTTTATTGTTATAGTTTTTTATGCATATATTTACAGTGACATCAAAATGTCCTCCATTTAGAATATTTATTTATTTATTCTTGTATTTTACATGTAGCTTCAGTATAGGAATTATTTGCACTGAAAATAAAATGTTGGTTTGCTCTGTCGACAGGTTGTGTCTGTAAGCTGCCGGAAAGCTAGAAGTCATGGAAGAATCCGAATTGTGGATGGAATATTAATAAACTAAGCAAGACCTACTGATACCTGTCACAGAATTGAGACTGAAAGTTTACAAAGATGAAATTAAAAAAACATTGAATAGTGGATTATAAAATAACAATTTGGAATGGGAGCAGTTGGTTATGGGTTAACATCATAATAATATTATGAAGTATGAGCTGTGCAGTTTAAAAATCTATTTTACTACCTGTGTATTTTGCATTTCCAATAATGAGTTAAAAATGTTATTCCTGCTGTTGCCTTTTCTGTAAGCACTGTAAGGCGTCTTACAAAATACCTATGCTAAAATTTCAAAATGTTATCCAAAATCAAATGTTTCCAGTACTTATACTATACTGCAAATTAAACAAATTATGTCACTATTCAAGAGAAAAATAATCTAAACGACATCACTATTCAAGAGTTAACTCTTTTTTTTTCCTTTTAGCAAAAGGCAATTTAAATTCAGGATTTTAAATAATTTTTATAAAATTGAAATGCCTTTTATTCAAAATTAAAACATACATATCTTCTGATATTTGACTACAACATAACAAAACAATTTGTTGTCTGTTTTTAACTTTAGTTTATTGTAAAGTTAACCTTTAAATTGGAACTGGTTGAACATTGTGACACTAATGATGTTGAAAAGAGTTGGGTTATTATTTTGAGGGTCAGCTATTAGCTGTTAAGACAAACCACAAAATACATGTAATGTAAATTTGTGGTACATTCATTTAAATTGATAGTTTAGCCTGTGGCGGGATTAATTACATGTTACTGCTTACAATATTTACTCTTTAATATTTTTCTTTTGAGTATTTATGTATTTGTCCTGTATTAAAGGCATTTTGTGACAGACCACTGACCTATTAAATGGCTTAACAAAATATTACCTAAACAAATTAAAATTTGATTTGTTCCTAAATGTACTTTATTTAACCATCTATGTAACCACCCTACTTCACTTACTAATGATATTTTGTAAAATATTTATTGAATTATGGCAATGGTCCATAATTCAAAAATTAATATTGCCAAGAGAGTTGTCATGGATTTCACTTCATCATGGTTCAGTTATGGTGATCCAATAGCTAGATTTGGTTTCCAAAAGTTAATGCAATTATCATTGATTATCAATTCTTAGAGAAGTAAGGTCCTTAAATCTGTGACAGTATGCCTTTAACTTGGTGACCGTATTGAACTCGAACGTTAAAGCATTTGTACATACTTCTGTATACTGGTTATACAGAACATGGGCTGGACCTGTTATGTTTACATCATTATATTGTATTCGTTTTAAAACAGCATTTATAGCTTGAAGCAATCTGTGATAAATGTTTTATTTTTTTCACAACTACAGATTTACATTATTTTTATAACCTAAAATGTAATGTTTATGTATTGATCATATGTGAGGTAGTAACTTCATTTACCGTGTTTAAAAATATTTCGACAGATTTACATGTACCAGTTTGGTTTTCTTTCTGCATTTAAACTTCTAATATCATCTAACATAAATATGTGTTTTAAAACTGTGATGATAAAAAAAAAAATGTGATAAGAATTGTTTATTTACAAAACTGTGATAAAAAAAATTGCCATTGGAAGATGTGATACTAAAGTACATTTATAAAATGCAGGTTAAACATTTTTTTTTTTTTTTTTTGTTGGTTTGTTTAACGACGCACTCAACACATTTTAATTAAGGTTATATCGGCGTCGGACATATGGTTATGTCGAGAAAAAAACCCAGTGGTCAGCTGACGGGGATCGATCCTAGACCGACCGCGCATCAGGCGGGCAATGTACCACTGGGCCACGCTGCCCGCTGCGTTTTTTAAATTATTATTCAATCTTAAAGAAGTTTGAATATGTGAAACTTAAGGTGTATTTTTAAACCTTTTGTTAGAATAATGTAATAACAGATTTATGAAATTGTGATCAAAACTGGTTTAATAGGACAATTCAAGATTGGGCAATTCTAGAAAAAAATATTAATTATGTTGGCTATCCTTTGGGATGTTGAAATTAACTAGCCAGAATGAGTACATGTATTTTCTTTGACGTTTTCAAATTAACTAATCAGAATGAGTAATTAGGTCTCGCACGAGCTTGCCTTTCAACTGGTAAAATATACCATGATATTAGCTATTTTTTAGTTTAATTATATATAATTAAAATAATACTTGACTTTTGACTTTCTAGAATGAGTCTTTCTTTTAGTTTTTATGGTTACAGAGCAAACAATCAAAATAACCAGTAAAGTTTGTCTACCGGTAATCATAATCACAATCTTATCAACTTATTTGGATGCATATAATTATAGTCGATAACAGTAATTTTTTGCACCCATTATTTTGCCCCGTACATAATAAATATAACATCTTATAATAATTTCAATTCAAATCCATTTTTGTAAATAAACAGTGAAGTGTTAGTAATTTTTAAACAAAACAATATTCGATAGCAATTTTGCAACATTATGTACCCAGTTTGTTGTTATTGTAAAGAGATGCAAAGTGACACTAGTTTTTTTAAATCTTCTCTATTTTCAGAAAGGCTATATCCAAATAGTCTTCCTATATTTAAAGATCAATAGACAGTTTTATCTAATTTGTGAATTGCATTGATGTGAAGTCCATCTGGGAGGGGTGAAGTTTAAATTGTAATTTCTTCAGAACTACTAGACCATTTCCAACTAAATTTTGTGGGAAGTTTCCGTGACCAAAAAAACAAAATTGTGACCCACACAGTGTGCAGACAGAATGTCAGTGGACAAAATGTGGTATCTGGATCAAAATGTAAATCATGGGAAATACTTCCTAAGATGGCAAATGTTACAAGATTGAAGGTATGTCAATAATTGATAATACTTTAATAGTAGACTCTTGAAATTTTTAAATTTTTTCCACTGACATTTTATACTACAACACACAAACATACACTTGGCCTGACTAAGAGTAAGACAACCCATTAAAATTTTATGTTCTTCCATAAATGCCAAACCTTGACATATGGAAAAATATGTTTGTAAATTAGGTCATTCTGTTATCCGAAAAATTTATAAGATTTTGTTATATTTTTCATCTTTTCTTATATTGTACCTTTTTTCTTTTATTAAACATGCATATACCGTTTAAATATGATTTATTTTATTTTATAATAAATGCTTAATACAACAAATGTGTTTCTTTTTTCTTGTTTAATGGTTAATGACAATACTTATATTAGATTTCTAATTTGTTTGTATTAAAATTTATTCATTGTCAATATATAAACAAAGCAGAGAAAAATATTTCAAAGTTTTAGGTAACCGGAATTTATTTTAACATGTGTGACCAATTGTTCGGTTATATGAATTATATTTGCATAACTGTTGAGTTATCTGATCTTAACACACTTGTACCATGGTCTGCACTATAAAGACATTCCATTTGTATTTTTAATTAATCCTCTGTTTATAAATTTGTGAAATAAGTTTCCATTTGGAAAAAATGTGCCTGCATGATGGGTTTCAAAGTTTAAACATAACAGATGTGGCACACTGCATTATGGGAAGTGCATTATAATACACAAATTGTGGGGCCCAAACAGGGAGGTTTGGTATGGATTGCAAGCCTTAAATCTTTTTCAGATAATGGAAGGAAGAAGGAAGGACATTTTTATTTAACAATGCACTCAACACATTTTATTTATGGTTATATGGCATCGGATATGTAGTTAAGGACTACCGGTACACAGATATTGAGAGGAAACCCACTGTCGTCACTTCATGAGCTACTATTTTTCGATTAGCAGCAAAGGACTTTTATGTGCACAATCCCACAGGCAGGGTAGTACATACCACAGCATTTGATATGCCAGTTGTGGTGCACTGGGTTGAACGAAAAATAACTCCATGGGCCCACCGACTGCACATCAAGCGAGCACTTTACCACTGGGCTATATCCCGCTCTCCGATAATGGAAAAAACCCCAAGTGATTTTTCTTTGATTTAACTACTGATTTGCTATGCATCATAAGTCCACAAATCTTGTCTACATCTGTTTACAACTTTTAATTTTAAAATGTAAGTTTTCCACATAACCATTATGTGGTTCACATGATTTTAAATTTGTATAATCAACACATAAACAACAAAGGTTCTCGTGGAATATTATGCACCCAAGTCACTTGGACTTGGTTGATGGGCTTTTCCAAAAGTTGTTGTCAAGAGAGAACATTAATGTCAGTACTTCTGACTGCCTGGCCGTATTCTGGTTAGTCAGGTTTCAGAAACATTTTGGGTTGGAAGATCATCTTATGACGATGATAATTTATTTTTTGTCATATCTAAGGTTCAAGCATACTGTTATGAGGTCACAAGTAGCATGTGTGGCTTGCTGACTAAAGTAAAAAGTTAAAGTTTGTTTTGTTTAACGATACTACTAGAGCAAATTAATCATCAGCTGTTGGATATCAAACATTTTGACATATAGTCTTAGAGAGGAAACCTGCTATATTTTCCCATTAGTAGGCCTACAAGGGATTAATTATATACACTATCCCACAGACAGGATAGCACATACCATGACCTTTGATATACCAGTTGAAGTACACTGGCTGGAATAAGAAATAGCCCAATGGGCCCACTAATAGGGATTGGTGTGAGCACTTTACCACTGGGCTACGTTTTCCCCCACTCTGTAACTAAGTTTGATTTGTTTAAGGACACTAGATTAGCAGTGATTTGTTAATCATCAGCTATAGAATGTTAAATATTTCGTAATCTTGGAGAGAAAACCCCCTACATTTTCCCATTAGTAGCAAGGGCTCTTTTATATGCACCACCCCAATGATAGGACAGCTTTTAATACACCACTGTGGTGCACTGGTTGGAATGTGAAATAGCCAGATAGCCAGACCACTTTACCACTGGGATACATCCTGCCCCACACTGTAACAAAGACTTTTTTGTTGTTTGTTTTGTTTAACACATGATCTATTAATCTTTGGGTATTGGTTGTCAAACATTTAGTAACTTTTTACCTATAGTCTTGGGAGCAAACCCGCTACATTTTCCCATTTGTAGCATTGGTCCTTTTATATGCAAGACCACAGCCTTTGATATACCAGTCATGGTGCATTGGATGGGGATCAATCTCAGACTGACCACACATCAAGCATTCATTACTAATGGAAACGTAAAGTTTGTTTTATTTAACAATGCCACTAGAGCATTGATTTTTATGTTATTATCGGCCATTGGACATCAAACATATGGTCATTCTGACACTTGTTTTTTTAGAGGAAACCCACTGTCACCACATAGGCTATTCTTTTATGACAGGCAGCAAGGGATCTTTTATTTGCACTTTCACAGGCAGAATAGCACAAACCATGGCCTTTGTTGAACCAGTTATGGATCCATGGTAAGTGCAAGTGGTTTACACCTACCCACTGAGCCTTGTGGAACACTCACTCAGGGTTTGGAGTCTGTATCTGGATTAAAAATCATATGCCTCAACTGGGATCCGAACCCAGTACCTACCAGCCTGTAGTCCAATGGCTTAACCACTGCGCCACCGAGGCCGGTGCTTTACCACTGGGTTACTTCCCATCCCATTCTGTAAATAAGGCAGGAGACAATGAAAGATGATGATGCTTACATATATGTAGATTGTCCTTTATTACAGACTAGCAAGCATTTTCTAACATAACATATATTGCTTGGAACGAGTAATAAATCAACCCAATTTCCTGATACATGTAATGTATATTGCCATATTACATTCTTACAGGCATAAATAAGGCAATGGGCATTTGACTGGATTCTTTTCCACATAGTACTTAATGTCATATATTATTATATATATTATTTCTTCCATCCCTAGCTATGCAAGACAGACCCACTGCATTTTAACATGGAGAGTATTACATTGTTGGTAATATATGATGTCATATTAATGCAATTTGGTTAGTCTTAAATAAATATTTTGTTATTAAAACATTCATGATAAAAGCTATCATGTTAATTTGTAACGTTAAATTATATTTAATACATGAAACAGATGCAGCAAATGTGATAGTGATAAAATGGTCAAATAAAGAAGTTGTTTTTTCAGCCATTTGTTTGTTTATGTAAAATAATGGTTTACAAGTATTTATTGAATGGATGCGAGAAAAAAAACTCCCATCATATCATATCATGTGGGAAAGAAAAAGTACACCCGAGGTGGTGGAAATTTCAACCTGGAGACTGGGTAAGCCACGTCTCCCTTCTTATTAATATTAAATGACATTTTGGTATAAATATTTCATGGTACAATGTGTGCAATTGAATAAATATTTCACAGTACATGATACGAATCTGTCTAAGATTGTGTATGTCTGAATCAGTGTGCAGATGTGATAATCAATTATAATCGTATTTTACAGTGGTTTTATAATTAATCACAAAGTTAATATTTTTACTCTAGAGTAGGTTCAGTTACAGATATAATTTCATTAAAGTACAATTCTGTGATAATAAAATTAATAATTTTATTTTGTTTAATTTTATATATTATAAACAGTGGTATTTTTATTTTTGTTTTTTCTATATTTGTTCAGCTGAAACTACAATTTTTTTTCTCTAATTTCTTAGGTAATGTAATTGAAAGTAGTTCAGCTACAACATAATATATTTATAAATACTCAGGTGAGAGCTTGTGAATCTCACTTGTAACCAGTCATTCGATATTCAGATGTTAAAATTAGAAATGTTTATAGCTCTACACAAACTGTACAATGTATGTCACCTTTGCATGACATTGGCTTTTTATGGAGCTTTTCCCTACATTGTTTTAGGGGGAGATCATAACTTGGATTGCTAGGACACTGAAAACTTTCGTAAGCAACAGAATGAATGAAATTTTCACTCTCAATATTTTGACAACATATTATACATTAATTATACAAAGTATTGACATTTGAAAAGATGTTTACTCTAGATCCTCTAAAAGAGTCTTGATAATAACAGTGTTTGATTCATGGAAGTTTCACCGTTCACACACTGAAAAGCAGACAAAGCATTGCTCAGTATTTGAATGGGTCCTATGTATTATTAGTTACTCCTGTGTAGAAAACTGTTGACTGTATATGAACAAAGCAGCTTGACCTTGGCCAAGATCAATGTCATGAACTGTTACTATATGCGGTTACTAAATGCTGTCGCCAACAAACTATATTAAGTTATGCCTTTTCTCAAGTGTCCCATGAAAAGGGTCATCATCTTTTAAAGCAGGTTGAGAATACAGTGTTAAACTTGGGTTGGGCTGATGTCATAACTGAAGAACATGACTGGGTCAAGTTTTCAGTGGAATAAAAGCAGTTAATGAATCATATATTGTTTTAGTCTGTACTCTGAAGTCTTCTAAATAAAAATGTTTTGTTTAGACCAAATCCATCATGATCATGATGATGATCTTTGTTTTTACTTCTTTCTTTTTTTAAAGAAAACAAAACTGGAACAGAATTTCATAAATCACAGGGTTTTAATTTTCTATCCATAATTATTTTAATTTTTAAAATTAGATTATAATTAAAAACAATTCATGTAAAGAAAAATAAATTAGAAAATCACTGTATTATTTTCCAAATCATTTGTACCAACTTTTCTTGTTTGTATTAAAATACAAGATGGAGGTCCATCTGTGGGCATCTCACACATCGGTACATTGAGATGGCCAGTGTAAAAGCTGCAGTTCTGCATCCTACATCAGGATTTATTAATTAAAATTGTTAAAAAAAAAGAATGTTTATGGTTATATGGCGACAGACACATGCAACGAGAAAAGAAAAACCTGCTGCTGCAACTCATTTCAATTACAATTTATTTGAACTTATTTTTATGTTTATATCCAATTAAGGTTCAAGCACACTGTCCTGGGCACACACCTCAGTTATCAAACTGTTGTTAGTGAGAAAGGAGAGGGTGTAGTGGTCTTACACCTATTTACCCACCAAGTCATTAAAACCTGCTCTGGGTGGGAGCCGGTACCAGGCTTTGAACCCAGTACCTATCAGCCTTATAAATGTCCAATGGCATAACCACGACACCACAGCCAAGGCCAGTCGTTTCAATTGGCTGAAACAACAAATAACCCAATAGGATTCATCTTAGACCAATAATGCAACAAGTGAGCAGATTAACACTGGACTATTGGGGGAGGGTATGTGTGTGTGTGGGGAGGGGGGGTAGAACAGCTCAGGACATTTTTGTTTTAACACAGTTAGTTTACGGTTTGATTATAATGAGAATGTTGTCTCTTTTTAAATACAATTTATCACTAAAGAATAGAGAAGCAACCCTCCTTATGGGCATAGCAATGATTATAGGTACCATTTCATGTTAAAGTAAATCATAAAATATTAGTGATCTTAAAGTTCAGTGAAATTCAAATAAGTGACATATTAAGGTTGACGACAGTCACTTTTCACACCCTTGTTTTGGCTTCGTACATAATAATTGTAGCATACATGTATCTTACCGTAATTTCACTTGAAATCCATATTTCGTAAAAGGTACAATTTGTTAATCACAAAAAAAATTTCAAACACATTCAGGTGCATTAGTAATGTTCAAACAAACAAAATTCAATAGCAATTTTGCATTGGAATTTTTTCAGCATTTTAAAAACGGAAATGTCGTGTACCCAGTGTATGGAGATTCAAAGTGACGTCATTGGAATATGGACATCATTCAAATTCAAAATTAGCTATATTATTACAATGCTTCGCCACATTAAAATAAAAACTGGTCTACTAACCATGACCCATTAAATTTCTATAACAAGTGGACAACGCTGTTTACAGGTTGGTATTTTGTTATTTTTCATAATTCTGTACAAAATAACAATTTTAAGTTTCAAAAGATGAAAGGAATAAAAAGTACCTTTTGTCAAATTAAAAAAAACAAATTATCGATGGATGTTTTATTTACCGTGTACGAAGCCAAAACAAGGGTGCAAAAAGTGAACTTTAGTGTGGTCATCCTATCAGAAAAATAAAGAACAAGCTTATGTTGGAGGATCACCTATAATAATGTTTTTGACGTATCTTGAAATTAAGCAGCATACAGACAACTTAAATTTAGTAGAAAATTGCAGTAATGTGCATGCTAACCGACTAAATATTATTTGCTATCCTTTTGGTTTAATCAACAGTATGTAACCATTGTTGAGAGTTCAGGTAATCACACAAAAGATTTTTTTTTAACAGTCTGTTATACGTCTCTTTAAAATATATACTGTAGATCCTGAAATTAATGCGTCACTAAATTAATGCGAGTCATGGTGGTCAGACATTAATGCGACATGAAATTAATGCGAGTGGCCTCCCTTTGAAATAACGTTTTTCATCACAATGCTTTGAAAAATAAATAAATAAAAAATTCTAGTGCAAAATTAGTGTCTGCAAAATGAATTAATTCTGAATTCGAAATGACACGTGTATTTAGCTGTCACTTCCTTTCTGAACTTTCCGGCTATACCATTTCAAGAAGAAAAACAAAGAAACGGTCAATTTCAGAATTAGCGTGTTGAAACCTATTCATGTCCGATGAATCGTGTCGGCTTTTGACAAGGTGGCCAAAGACAAAGCAATCATTACACGTGGCTGGCAGCTTGCTGGTCTCTTAGACAAGTAGACAATCTTGAACCGCTCCAGTTGTGTTTATACTTTGTTTAGGATGAGATCGACAGGCTCCGTTACCCATAGTCAGTGTAATTAAACTGTCGCGCCTACGATGATTTGTGCTCTATTTGTGTTGTGTTATATAAACGTATTGGTATTTTAAATGTTGTCTGTTTTGTTCTATTAAATGTATCAGTATTTAAAAACATTATTGTTTTGTTTTAATACAGACAAAACATAGAAATAAATGCGTCATATTATTAATGCGAATAGCATGGCCTCGCATTTTTCGCATTAATATTATGATCGCATTAATTTCAGGATCTACAGTATATATAATTTCTTTCTTTTTTTTCCCCACTGCCCCCTTTCCTTTCTCTCCTTTGAATTCCATCTCATTTCTTCCCGATCTGGCAACTCCTCCCATCTTTCAACTTCCTTTGCTATCCACCTCCACATCCCAGTCCTCGTATCTCCAACCACGACAGGTGCTGGTCTCATGTGGCTGTCTGTGCCACACACCTGCCATTCCCCATCAGCTTTTAGCTGTGGGCTTATACTGACCACTTCTCTTTAAATTTAGCATTATGACTTATATGGCCTCGCTAAATTCGCTAATATGTTATTCTCACTAACATTTCCCGATTTACATTATCTAAAAATCAGTGATTACAGCCAATTAAATATCAAAGAATGGCTGGGTACAAGAAAAATAATGTGTAATACTGTTGTATTTGATTAAAATTACTGATCCTTGCAGTATTACAAAGTAGAACTTGGTAGAGATAAAATTTCATTTGTTTTTTTGTGGGAATACTGGATAAAGATCTAACAAAAACTATTCTAGGCTATTCAGTGCAGTCAAACAAAACACCCTGGTATGTGAATGTTAAACATTTATTCAGTTAAAAAGAAAAACACACAAATACTAAAAGTATTGTGCAATCTTGGTAATCATTGTCAATTACATGTATAACAATTCATTAGCCTAAAAAAATACATTTCTAATACTACAGTACAGTACAGTACTAACTTTAACATAACCCAAAATCTAATAACTGAACAGTTTTAACAAATATATCAATATTATCATTATATAAACTGATTATATATTCTATGCAACTAGGTATTTTCACAATAAAATCTTTAGAAATAGTATTATTATAACTGATTACATGTTCTAAATGTGGACAACAGTTTATTTACGTAATAAAAAATAACCCACTTACTGACTAAACTCTTTAGACCTGATATAGCATGCCACAGTGAAAGGGGAATGATAAAATGTGAAAGTGGACAGTAAATACAAACATGTTTGTGTACATATTGAGGTGCGGAAGAGATGAAAGGGCAAAAACAGGGAATGGTTCTTAGTAATCTATCTTGGTATTCACAAATTTTCAATTTTACAATCTGTTCAAACATTCTGAGAACTAGATTATCAATTACAAACTGCAATTACAAACTCCAGTAAAACATATGCCTCATGTGGACACACTATAATTTAACAAATCATCTGATATTGTTTACAAATGCCAAATAATAAATGTCATGAAAATGGTTTTATTTTACCTTTATTACCATTAAACATATACCTCATGCAATATGTGTGCAGAAACCTTTTTAAGTGAGTATATAATTTATAATAAAAGTCTTAATTTCATAATTTTGTGTATTATTAAACTGACCAATCCAAATACATGTAACAAAAATGTAATTAACAAACTGTAATCCACAAAGACATACATGTAATTCATTAAAGATAATCATTAATTTACAATTACATGCACTGCATGATCATATCATAGGTCTCATATGATTACCGTAACTCTGATGTATGATATAAAGTTTAAAAGAAGCCCTAAAGGAATTCCATATTTTTCTAGCATGTCCTGCTTCTTACATGCAAAGCCTAGATCACATTTTCTCCCATCCCTAGCCATGCAAGACAGACACATTCCATGACGTCTGCCCATGCGGAATAAATCGGTCTTACATGACCACGTGACTGCTTTTGTTTGAGCCGGTATTAACATCGGGTGACATCACATAAATGGCCAATTAAAGCAAGGAATGCTTTTTATATTTCATAAAACCAAGGAAACCTACTGTCATAATGAAATTATACTATCATTTTCGGTTCATAATTTTAGTATAAATAATTTCTGGGTATAATCTTTTCAATGGTTATGATTATTTTATTGCAAGATAAAAAAAAAAGTAGGTTCTTCACGTTTTCCCCAAATGCTTATTTTTCATCTACTGGATGGGAGAAAAATAATCCTCCATGATGTATCCATGTGGGACAGGGCTATTCCACCCTCGGGTACATAATATGACATCAGGGACTCGGCAAGCCTCATCCCTGACAACAAATTATGTACCCTCGTGTGGAATAGCCCTCTTCCACATGGACACTTATGAAGGATTCTTTTAATACGATGCGACACAACTCAACTGTTGAGTCGAGTCCTATTGTGTAGTGTATATTGAAAAATCTCAGTCATCTTCAACTTATTTTTTTAATCGACCTTTGGCCTGACAACATTTGAGACGTTCAGTCACAGACGACGGCCGTCATATAGTTTTGGCTCATGATATGACATAACCATCTAATTGAGTCATGTCGTCTAATGTGATCTAAGCTTAAATCTTTCTGATAGCATGCTATTACACTTTCATATCCCCATGTGGGAACTCAATGTGTAATGAATAAAGGTTATTGTTATCCATTTAATAACAAGTAAAATGCACAGCTGGTTTTGATTGATCAGCCTTCAGATGACATAATAAATGAAATGAACCTGAGGAATAAATATTTTATTTAACTTCAATGAACCAAAAACAAATTCTATAGCTCGAAGTCTAGATAGGTTCTAACTGAAAAAGAAAAAAACATCCAAGAATTATGGATTCTTGAGACTATTAGCTAGCAATATTCACAGCAAAACAGTCTGCATTTATTAAGTAACTCAACAAGAGACAGAAACAAAAGAGGAGTATATATGCGTAGTTAAACGATAAAAATTAAATTAAAATTAAAGCAAGGCTAGTTCTGCCACTTGTCAACTGCAAATTTCAGAAACAAGTAGATAATTTTATTTCAATTTGATGAAAACATTTCATGTACTAATTGATACTTTGTTGAAAAATAATGGTGGATTTTGCATATTTAAAGATATTTTGGTGAATGGTCTTGCTTACCCAGAACTAGCCCTGTTAAAGTTAATGTAGATTGGTCTTCTGATTACTCAATTTCAGTTAAAATGGCTGTCCTAGAAAGACACCTGTAAAAAGTCATTCAAACAGGGAGACGTTATTTAGGAAAAGGTGAGATTTTCAAGAAGTGGCTGTTTAGTGTTTAAAAGCATTTGATGTTAGCCTGCTAAACTTAGTTATTCTTTAAATGGATTTAATTTATTAAAATACCCTATTACATAAATCTAAACAACACTTGTGTATACATATATAAAAACTCTGGCAAATAAACTCGGAGTATCAAAATGAAGTAAAAGTTATCGATCTCATGAGAAATGGAAAGTACAACAATAGAACAATGAGTAACGAATTAAACTATAGACAAAACTGATTGGATTTTGCACAAATTAATTACAATATATATATTGTATTTCTGTCACATCCAACAGCTTAGCACTAGATCTCGTAACCGAACATGCTAGGATACATCTAAAATATACTACATGTAAAACATCACCCATACATTATAAACATTATGCTTTTACAATCAGTGCAGCAGATTCAAACAAAACATATTTTCAGGAGATCAATTTGTTTAGTATATTATTGAACTACATGCCCACTGTATTATTCAAATTTCACAATTTTCTCAACCATTAATAGATTTAAAAAAAATAAATAAAAAAAATAAAAAAAAAATACACCACTGAGGTGTGTACATAACAATAGAAAATGTTTGTCTCCAATATTCCTAACCAGAAATGTAAGATCCAATATTCCTAACCAGAAAAATTTCTAAACAAGATGGAGATTTGTTAATATTCAAACATTCGTGCCAAAGTAAAATAAAAACAAATGAAACAAGATAATATCAACCATTTTGAATTAAAATTATAAATTATAACTGAAGCAGAAAGTTATGTCCATGTACATGTATATCATCAAGTTTGACATGAAATATACATTATTATTAAAACTAAGCAACGGTTATTCAATACTACTATATGGGAATGTAGTAAAATAATTACCAGTTTTAAAAAGTAGACAAATGGAAGTTTGAGATTAAAAGCCAAGTATTTACATTTGCTGTGGAATACATCAGATATGTTATAGATCTATATCATGTAGAAGGGATATATACTGGTAAAACATCTTAAAGTGTATACATGTATGCACAGATAAACTGTGCTTCCATATGGTACACATTAACAAGTGCATTAAAAAGAATAAGTTTTCATTTAGTTACTATATAAACAAGAGGTAATTTATTAATGAATAATGATATTAAAAATAATGTACTTGTAAGGACCTTTTTATATCTTAATCATTTTCGATGGCCTTGAAACGGTGGCTGCTCATCCCAAAATACAAAACTTTACAAATGTGCAGAAGAAAGCTAAAAAACAACAATAATTAATTATAATATTATTAAAAATAATAATAAACACTTGAAATAATTCTTCCAATATTTTAACAGTAAAATTTAATATACAAACATGTTTGTAGCAAACAAAGCATACAAATAATTTCCGTTCGATGCTATCAGCAGAAATAATTTATTTTCTGTACAATTTGTATTCAAAGAAAGAAAATTAAAATTAAACTTTAAAAAACTAAACACTGTGGATGAGTTTTATGAGTAGGTTCGATTATAAAAAAACACATTTTAAAGGTGGGCCTCAGTCACACTATATCCATGTTGAAGATATGCAGTCATACATAAACAAAGATTACAACCACCTGACCATGAAAGGCACTTCTCATTTGATATGTACCTTCAGCATAATATTAATGCATACATTTTAACCTGTACTTGAGACATTTTCTCAAAAAAGGTAAGTTTTTAACATCCTCTACAGCAATATTTTTATTATATGAACCGATTTTATTTTATTTTATACTCAAGAGCCTAAAACATTTGTATTTAACACAGTGCTCCAGATAAGCTGCATATTTGCGTATTTTACGCATATAAAATGGTTAAATACGCAATTGTTTTTATTAGTGTGCGTACAAGATATGCAAACGATTTTCAATTCACTCAAAACTTTTCTTTTCCGAACGTATCATGGATTATTTATTTAAGTACACAGTATTAATTATAGTAATAACGTTTAACTATTTATTGGAATATTTTCACTTAAATTCAATAAATTTCAAAATGGGGAGTGACATTTTTTTTGGATGAAATTTCACTCAATTATTTTCAAAACAGGGAGTGAAATACCCAACAGGTCTAAAAATTATCTGGAGCACTGTAACAATCTAATATTTGAATCCAAATGGACTTTTGTATGGTTACTGCTGCAATTGAAACTAACTTTGAAACAAGTTCAAAATTTTAATTTAAATATACTGTGCAATATTATTTCTGCATTTTTATTCTGGTTATACATGGCTAACGGCTATACATGTATTTCAAACAGTTTCTGCATGGATCTCTTGTATTGGTTAAACTGGAATGTAGATTAAGAATAAATATTAATAATTAAAAATAATGTCCTAAAATATGGGTTAGATTGCATGGGTGCGATAAAACAAAAAACAGGATTATACTAATAATTACATGCACATGATCAAAAATAACTCAAGATTAAATATTATAATTATACATTTTCCAAATATTTAACAATCTCCACAAAAACTAGTCTTTTCTTTTCTGTCAGATACAATCTGGTTATTATTCATTATCCGAAACTAGTTCTTTTCACAATTTTCTCCGAGTATCATCAAATCAAACCAAATTCAAACCACCACCATTTCTCGCCTGGTTCATTTTAATCACAAACAATCAAAGGCCTGTCAACGGTAATTAAACACCAACTGTCCAATTTTAACACAGTCAACTGTTAATTCTCTAACTAATATTAATCATGCATAAAGTAGACTTTGTGATGAGGAAGAGAGACAAGTTACAATCTCATACCAGAATAAAGCATCTCGTCCTCTCTCTATTGCTATGAAACATCTGTGAAAAACTATGAGAAGTGACAAGATCTGTAGATACAATGTCCGGTTTTTTTTAGTTGACAGGAACTATCGTGATGGGTATGTCGGTGTGGTGTACACAGTACTCGCTGACACTGCCGAGAAAGGTGCGGCGGATGGCGCCCAAGCCTCGGGTTCCCATAACCAACTGAGAAATGTTCTCAGTTTTGCATGCTTTGATGATCTCTTCACCTGGTTTCCCACCACACTTGCATACACGGCCGGGGATCTACAATTTAAACATATTACACACAAATAATAACAGAGAGAAACTTAAGTCATAGAATCTGTATTATGTATTATAGGGACATTCCTGAGTTTGCTGCATTGTAAGATGTTTCCGATAAATAATATATTTCTACGATTAAACTTACATATTAAATATACTGTCTTGTTTAGAATATCAGCGTCTGTATATTCAATGTGTTTCTGGTCGTCTTAATATTTGTACGAACCCAAACTGGATTTTGTCTTAAAATAATTTTGTACGTACGAAAAAAGATATTTCAGGAAATAAAAGTTAAATTTACATTAGTACAGATATTAAAAAGATCAGAAACACGTTTAATATACAGCCACTAATATGTTATGCAGGAAAGTATATTTGATATGTAATTACAATCATTAAAAAGTATCGGTTAGTCGATAACATCTTTAAAATTGCAGCAATGTCAGGAATGTCCCTGTAAGTAAAGAAAAAAGAAGAGAAAAATCACATCAATGTTAAAGGATGGATCACATGGAAGATAATCTACTAAACGGTAAAAAACAAAATATTGTCTAAAAATATATACAAGTACATTCCCCCCCCCCCCCCTAAAAAGTACTTTATTCAATCAGTTACACAGCCATCATATCGAAATACCTCTTATTATCAGTATTCATGCACAGGGAACAATATTTAGAGAATAACTATCAAGTTACTAGGAATTATGGAGTATCTGTTCCGTGTGAATGTTGTTAACCCTAGCCTTTGTAGGTTTTTAATGTAAAAATCACTCTGCTATCTTAAGCCATTACATTACATAACCATATATATAATTCAGTTGATTTATGTACATGTATATATATTATAACTGGATAATAAGAGTATGCTTCTATCAGAAAACATTTTAATACACACACACACACACACACACACACACACACACACAC
>JAECMU010198173.1:0-10440 GCA_016106625.1 Dracogyra subfuscus
CCATGGTATGTATGTCGATTGATACGCTGCAGGTAGGAGTTTTAGCCACATACATTATTATTGTCGTCTATGGGATTTGATTTGGTAGTATATACACCCTATAGGAACAGACCCTAGTTTTTAAACAATACAGCATATTTTCACTATTAGATTACTGAAATCAAACATTACTTATATTTTATTTTTTAGAATATCCATTTCCGTAAAACCAAAGTGTTTCTGGTCTTCCTGTTGTTTCTAATATCACGAAATGCATTTTTCATAGTTTTAAAAATGCATGCGTCTGAGAAGTAGCGGTTATTGATTTGAGTTCTAGTCTATTTTTTAAAGAATATTTTCCGGTTATAACGCCACAGACTTTGTTTTAACTCAGTTTTAACTTTATCCAAGTGTGTTGCAGGTTTGTATATATTTAGAAAACTTATAAGTGTCCATTTTTACACTTTGAGGTTTGTTATTTTTACACTTTGAGGTTTGTTATTTTTACACTTTGAGGTTTGTTATTTTTACACTTTGAGGTTTGTTCAACACGTCTTTAGAGTGATCTTAGCACAATAATCGCTCTGTAAAAATTGGGGCTCTGTGTTATAGCTGGTATATTCTTTTTAAATGGATATGGCTGTATACATGTACCAACCACTGAAACGCTATCACCAACCATATGTACTTTCACAGTGCCCTCAATAGTTTAAGAAGTAGCAGGCTACAACAGTGATGATAGCAGGGGGAAAAGCTGGGGGTCTGGGGGCCCTCCCCTAGAAACATATGAAAAATCGAACCTCTGAGCACTTTGTTTTTTACCATCAAGAAAAGTAAGCGGCGGCAAAAGCTGTTTAAGGCGGCAATTTGCCGCCGGAGACCGGGTACTTTTAAGGGCTCTGCTTTCACCAGTTTACATGTAGGCACTAAGTTGCCTGCATGGCCCTATATAATACGGGTTAAATAATAGTTTCACTTACCTGTACTTTCACTGCACACAAAATCACAATTTTGCCACTTGACTGATATATTCGATGCTGGTTCTGTCTGATCTGGCACAAAATTTGGTCTTACATGCAGTCCTATTTAAAAAGAGAAAAGAGAAAAAAAGAGATTCGGTATTTGAAAATGTACGTCTATTTGGCATGTCGGTATCAGCCCTTGAAATTCAGACAAGTTTGCTACGGCAGTTATGTGCCGTCGCAAATAAATTTTGCAACGGCACCACGGCGGCAATTTTAAAGAAAAGATTAATGCTGTCAAAATTCTTCACATATGTTGCACTGCTGTAATAATATGCTAAAATATAACATCTCAACTTTACTTTCGTAAGCTTATATATTGAAATAAACCAATTTATATTAATTGAGGTATACACGATAAATTTATGCTTTTTGTGGGGATCTCTACTTGGACAGTTCAGAGAGAAATGCCTACAGACTTTTCACCACTAACAGGTTTGCAATGGCAATGAAATACTGTCGCAAATCAAGTTTGCGATAGCTTTTGCAATGGCATTGCCGATTGCCGCCGCGACAAGCTTCCATTTCGTATCATGTTAATGTCCCGAGTAAAACAATTTTCAGTTGTCATGAGCTTTAGCGACCTAAACATGATATGAAATGGTAGCAAGTTTAATATACTATTTAGTACCCATAATTGATCTTAATTTATATCACTCATTTCATTTCGTTGACATTCCTGTAACTTGTAAAGTTGCAGTGTGCTAATTGATGACGTCATCATGTGACATCAAACGTGTTACGTCCCACTTGACATTCTAGTGGGACGTATCACTTTGATATATACCAAGATATTTGTAACCAGGGGTAACGAAAAGGCAGATGTTGCTGCCAAGTCTGCTTTGAACTTATTCTGTGTCCACGTTGGTGTCCCCTACAGTGATTTTAAATTTCATATTAACCAATATATTTTTTCGACTTGGCAAGGCAGTCCTGGGAGATTGGCAGTCATCCTACAGGTGCTGCAGGAAGGATGAAGTAGTTTTATGCTGTGCCCGCATCGGCCATACGTTTTTGACCCATTCATTTATTTTAAAGAAAGACCCTCCTCCTCAGTGTGAACACTGTCGGTGTTCACTGACTGTGCGCCACATTTTGGTGGAGTGTGATCATCTGAAGCCAACAAGAAATAATATATTTGGCAACAGAAATGTTTTGGAATCGTTTAAATTCCATCCAATGATAATTGTATAGTTTTTAAAACATGTTGACTTCTATACAAAATTTTAAGATATATTTAACTTGATTTTATATATTGAATTATACTTCCACCCCACAGCTCCTTACACTGTGGTTTTACGTAAGTATATATAAATAGTGTGTTCATATACTTATCATTTGTGACACCCAATAGCCGATATGTATTTTTGTGCTGGGGCGTCGTTAAACAAACATTCATTCATTCATTCATTCATTCATTCATATTTGTAACCATATGGGTATTAATAAGTAGAATGATCAACAATAATGTGACTTTTTGTTTAACATATAATTTGCTATTTATTTTACCGGCCTTGGTGGCATCGTGGTTAGGCCATTGGTCTACAGGCTGGTTGGTACTGGGTTCGGATCCCAGTCGAGGCATGATATTTTTAATCCAGATACCGACTCCAAACTCTGAGTGAGTGCTCCACAAGGCTCAATGGGTAGGTGTAAACCACTGTCTCCGACCAGTGATCCATAACTGCATCGTTTAACAAAGGCCATGGTTTGTGATATCTTGCCTGTGGGAAGCGCAAATAAAAGATCCCTTGCTGCTAGTCAGAAAGAGTAGCCCATGAAGTAGCGACAGTGGGTTTCCTCTCAAAATCTGTGTGGTCCTTAACCATATGTCTGATGCCATATAACTGTAAATAAAATGTGTTGAGTGTGTCGTTAAATAAAGCATTTCTTTCTTTTTTTCTTTCTTTTACTATTTATTTGGTGACATCCATATATCTCGGTAGTATACAGGATTTAGAGGGAGTATTTTGTTTTTAAAATTTTGATTAGTGACATTTAGCTAATGATTTTTTTTTTTAAACTACTACATTGTATTTATCATTTTAGAATTGTTTGTTTTGTTTTGTTTAATGATGCACTCAACACATTATAAGTACGGTTATATCGGCGTCGGACATATGGTTATGTCGAGAAAAAAACCCAGTGGATAGCTGACGGGGATCGATCCTAGACCGACCGCGCATCAGGCAGGCACTGTACCACTGGGCTATGCTGCCCATATTTTAGAATTGTGTGATGATCTTGGAACTAAGCTTGTAGATTGAAGGAAAGTAAGGAAATGGTTTATCTAACGATTCAGATTCTGACCTTTATCATTACATGTTTGATATTGTTTTTGTAACATGTACAGTGTGTTGTATTTTCAGATCACCGTCGTTCGTGTGTGGGTGGTGTTGAGATGACTCAAGTAAACACACAGGGTAAGATTTTTAATATATATCCTCAACTACATGTACTAACAAAAGAAGAAAATAATTTAAAGGGACATTCCTGAGTTTGCTGCATTGTAAGATGTTTCCGACTAATAAAATATTTCTACAATTAAACTTACATATTAAATATATTTTCTTGTTTAGAATGTCAGTGTCTGTATATACAATGTGTTTCTGGTCGTCTTAATATGTGTAAGAAGCCCAAATTGGATTTTGTTTTCAACTAATTTCTTACATACGAAAAAATATATTTTAGGAAATAAAATTAAATTTAACCCAGTACACATTTTAGAACGATCAGAAACATGTTTAATATACAGCCACTAATATTTTTATATTTATATTTAATTCCAATCGTTAAAAAGTCTCTGTTAGTCAATAACATCTTAAACATTGCAGCAAACTCATGAATATCCCTTTAAGGGCATTTTATGGTGTTTGGTTCACTACCATGTACTGTTTTAGGGTGCAGTAAATTACTTTCTTCTCCCCGCTCCCTAAAAAAAATAGGCAGTTAACATACAGGTTGTTTTGGTTAACGACACCACTAGAGCACAATTTATCAATCATTGGCTATTGTTACTGGTAGTCAAATATTTGGTATTTTCGACATATACATGTGTAGTCATAGAGAGGAAACCTGCTACATTTTTCCATTAGTGTAGCAAGGGATCTGTTATATGCACCATCCCACAGACAGGATAGTACATACCACAGCCTTTGATATATAAATCGTGGTGCACTGGCTGGAACGAGAAGTAGTCAAATGGGCCCACCGACGGGGATTGATCCCAAACCGACTGTGCATCAAGCAAGCACTGTATACCGCTGCTACATCCCACCCCTGTTAGCATACATTTTTCCATTTTACAAAACGTGTGATCTTATTCATGTAAATTGATCTTAGAGCTAGGATCACTTTAAAATTAATATGGACCAATTTTAGGTAATTAAAATATTCATATTCATTAAAACCTGACCTGACGACTAAGTAAAAAGTGGTGTTAAAGGCATATTGTCACAGACCACTGACCTATTTAATCATAATGGCCTAACAAAGTATTACCTGAACAAAAATAATTTGATTTATCCTTAAATGTTCTTTATTCAACCATCTTCATAACCACCATAATCCATTTATTAATGATATTTTATTAAAAAAACAAAAAAATTGAATTATGGCAATGGTCCATATTTCAAAAACTAGGGTTGACTTGAATTTTACTCCATTATGGTTCAATTAAGGTGATGCGATAGTTTGATTTGGTTTCCAACAATTAATATAATGTTTATTTATTATTAATTTTTTGAGAAATAAGGTCCTTAAATCTGTGACAGTATGCCTTTAAGGGATATTCATTGGAGACAGGTTATGTTCAGTATCGATATTGAAAAAGGGATGGATCTCCATTCCAACCAGTGAACCATGACTGGTATATCAAAGCATTGGTATGTGCTGCCCTGTCTAAGGGAAAGTACATATGAAACCTCTCTTGCTGCTAATTAATGGGGGAAAATGTATTGGGTTTCCTCTAAAGACTGCTCTCGAGTCCCTAATAAGCATAGGGGCTGAATAAGCATAGGGGATGGAACATTTTCTAAATCCATTAAAAGTGGGGTGCGGAATTAGCGTAGGGTGTGGACATTAAAAAAAAAACCAATAAGAGTAGAGTGCGGAATTAGCATATGGTCTGGAAATACAGCTAAATTGTAAAATTGACTAGTAATGAAAACAGAATACAACTGTAGTAAGATCTTGAAAGTATGCATATGTACCCATTGGACGCATTATAAACATATGTTTATATTACCTAACTGTTACAACTGTATTACTGTCACACACAATTCATTAAAACCTTAAGTGTTTAAATGAAATTATGATATTTAATGTGAGGCGAGATTGCAGTTTTGAATTTTTTTCTCCAAAAGTTCCATGCAAGAAAATTCCATGCAAGAAAGACCAAACAATCAGGGTGGATGACAGCTCGCTAGATTCAGCTCGCTATATTTAACACATGGTCATTTATTACAAAACGCAATTTCATCAACTTAATTTTTACCTATATCATTATTTATTTTTAAAGCATAAGGTGGGGACATTTATGATGCAGAGACTGGCATTCATAAATCTAAGAGTTGTAATTGTAATAAGAGTTGAGTGCCGAATTAGCATAGAGGGCTACATTTTTTTCAGATGTAAATAAACATAGGGTGCTGAATAAGCGTAGACACAGACATTTTTTCACAAATTTAATAAACATAGGTGTATGTTTATTTGGCACTCAAGAGTACATGTACAAGATGGTTAAGAACGGTTTGACATCTAATGGCCAATGATTAAAGGGACATTCCTGAGGTTGCTATAATTTTCAAAATGTTATCGACTAACAAATTCTTTTTAACGACAGTAATTACACATCAAATATATTTTTCTGCATAAAATATTAGTGGCTGTATATTAAACATGTTTCTGATCGGTCTAGTATTTGTACTAGGTCAGGGCTTCTAGAATTTTATAACAATCCACTAGCCATGGGATCATGAATTTTAAAAATATACTAGCCATGATTAAAAATTCACTAGCCCTACTTTAAATAAATACAATTTTACTAATAATAGTAATAATCAGATATGTCACCTAAAGAGGAAGACAGAGTTTAAAAATCCTCAGATTGTGGTAGAAAGTGTGTGTGTGTGTGTGTGGGGGGGGGCACAGGATATTCATATTTACAAAATAATTAAATGCAGCATTTGACAAGGGTATTTTTTTTCCCACTAGCCATTTGGCTAGTTATAATAATTATTTACTAGCCCAACACTGAATATTATTAGCCACGGGAGTGGGGCTACCATAATCTAGAAACCCTGCAGGTTAAATTAAAAAAACAAATTCTTAAAACATTTTTAACACTTAACATGCATTAACAGATGTTGATTTAATGCCAAAAGGAAAATAAAAAGGTGAATTGCAGATGTAATATTGTTTAGAATAGCTCTAAGGTTGTTTTATGATTCAAATATGTATTTAAATACATGTGATGTTATGTGATGTGTATGTGTACACAAGAAGATACACACCAGAGGCAAATACTGATTGATCTAGAATACGATAAAGTTGATATCTTAGGACAGTATCTTACTACGAGCATATATCTACTGAACAACTAATTGTTCCAGAAATCATACACAGTATTTTATTTACTTATTTACTTATATATATATATATATACAGTGAAACCCCTCAATACCGGACATCCATGGTACCAAATAAAATGTCCGGTTATCAGAGGTGTCCGGTTTTCAGGGGTCTGTGTTTAGCTGAACGTTCTGTCATGTTGAAAATTGACATAAAAATGAAACACTACTAACATCTATTCGACTACGCAAAGCCAATATATACATTTGCTTACTCTTTATTTCGCTAAACAAACGTTTAAAACAAACCCAACACGTTCACACAATAGGAAGGCAGCAAATTAAATTCCCTGTTATTTGTGTCAGTCTTTGAACCAGATCATGAGACATGTTTGTGAAGGATCACATTTAAGACCTTAAAACACACTCGTAACTTAATAAAGACATCTAACCCAAACCCGAACTCTGCTAATGTTAACCATAATTACAACACAATCAATGTGTTTACAGTAGTTAACTCCATACCAAATTAAGTCCTTTTAATTGTTTATTGTCAAATTGCTAATCTTGCCTGCTGAGCGGTACCTGTACTGTATGCAGCGGTGATTACACTGATAACAGCGATCTCGAGCATGCGCATATTGCACTGGCCATTGGTGTTCACAGACAGGTGGCGCCATATTGATTGGTATCGGTTTGATCATCCGGTTTTCAGGGGTAGGATTTACACTAAGTTGACACATTGGGACCGAATTGTTTGTCTAGTGTTCAGTTTAGAGGGGTTTCCGGTTTAGAGGGGTAAAATATAGTGTTAAAAAATGTGTAAATCACGGGACCAGGGAAAACATCCGGTTTTGAGGGGATTTCGGTTTAGAGGGGGTCCGGTGTTGAGGGGTTTCACTGTATATATATATATATATAAAGAGAATGATATTAAGTTGACTTGTGTGTACATTTTGTGTACATTGTGTATATATTTTTAAACTTTAAATTTAAACTGTAAAAAATTAATTCAATAAAATTTCAGTAGTAAGTACAAAATTAACAAATTAACATATATGCATGTACTAGCTGTTTAACTTTGTGTAAAACAAGTCACTCTAGAGCTTGTCCTTACCGATAGGAGACCCTGAGCACTTATTTGAGGATAGGTCTACTCTTTTTACATTTATTGCAGACCCTAGCTGAGCATTTATTTGAGGATACATGTAGGTCTACTCTTTTTACATTTAATGGAGACCCTGAGCATTTATTTGAGGACAGCTACAATGTATGTCTACTCTTTTCACATGTACTGGAGACCACGATCACTTATTTGAGGACAAACAACCCTTTATATAATTACAGTGTAAGCAATTAGAAATTTGTGAAGGATATATACACTTTAGTTACAAGCTGAGCAGAAAAAAGTGTGTCTTTGTGAGGGGGAGGGGTGAGGGTGTTTCTAGGGTCTACATGTTTCTCTCTTTATTTTTATCATATTCATTAAAAAAAATTAAAACAGTAACAAAGTTAATTTAATATTAATATAATAATTGTTATTATGGTTGTAAAATACCCCATGTATCTGTGAAGCAGTCTTCACTTTCTAAATAAATATATATTTCTTTTTTACATTTCTGTAAATTGTTATTGTTTTCCTTTTTAGTATACATACAATATATTTGACAAGCAGCAAGTCTAGCATGTAGTGTAATGTTTCTTCACAACCAGGACCGTTAGAACTGCTTACTACTGATGCTGGTCTTTTGTGTTTTAAAAAAACCATATAACACCAGTCTTTTATGCTTTGTGTTTTATACCGTTACATTGCACCTACAACAGCAGTCATGCGAGTCGTGTCAAACTATTAACATATATGTCAGGCCGTCACATAACAGTAGTATGGATCGCTTCACTGGGCGAACACAAACGGCTTGAAATCCGCTTTCGGAGCAACCCAATACACATTTCATGTTTTTTTAACAGAAACAATACAGTCATAAAAATACTTTTTAAAATGTATTGTGTATTCTGTTACATTTTTAAGATTAATATGGTCATTCACCTGCCTATTGTTAATTTTGTTAGAAAAAACATTTGGCTAAAACTCCTACCTTCAGCGTATCAATTTACATATAAATGCGATGGATATAAATACTATCACCGCTCATTCTTAATGTGAATAAGAACAAATTGGGGGTCAAGCTGCTCATTTCTGAGATAAAGGATAGCATCTATGACTATACCCTACATGTAGTCCCGCACAAAATTTGAGTATGTTTTTTTTTTTACAGGTACGCCATACATATTTCAAGCACAAGACTACTTGGCACAGTGGTGCAAGATGAAATAAAATTGCATACATTTTTTTGCGCAGATTTTGCAACCAATACATTCACTATTTATATAATTATAATCACCAATCACAGGACCGTTTTATCCCACATAATAAATATTACTAGTAAATTATGACCCTAGCTAGAAATATGTATGTGATAACGGCATGAGGATATTTTTAATGGCAATAAAGGATTTTAATATCCCCTGTGCCTGTGCGTCATGTTTCAAGTCAAAACCCGACATACACACAATAGAGATATTCAAAATATAAAAATACATATACAGCCAGTGCCAGGTCTGTCCACATCTGCATGTACGTCAAACATTGCCGAGCCATGGGACCTTATAGAACCGTGTGGTTGTTGGACAAGTACGAATATGGTCGACTAACTATCATTCTATTTTTGTGGAATGTAGTTGGTCTGATTGGTAGCGTTCTGGCCCAACAATTGTGGACAATTGGGTGCCACAGGTTCAGGTCTTGGTAATGGCATGAGGAAATCTGTGAAGGCAATAAAGGATTTTAATATACCCTGTGCGAGTGTGTCATTGAATATATGTATGTTTAAGTCAAAACCCGACATACATACAATAGAGATATTAAAAATACATACAGACATACATACACACACACACACACACACACACACACATATATATATATTTTTTGTTTTTAATCAAGACCTATTTTCTTTAAACTGGACTGTTTTAAGCTGCTATATATACACATAAATTAATGGCACAGGGACATGGTGTGGTGCCAGTTGGCCGCTATTTTTTATGAGACAAAGTCGGCTGATTGTTTTTATGTAATGTCACTGTGCACAAGTTTATACATGCATCTACATGTACATAAAATATACATGGACTTTACGTTCTAAACATGTGAATTCTACGTTTCCTTGTGTCAGTGTTTTTCAGCTATTGGCTACATGTGTACACTATTTTTACACAGGGCTAAGTCTGTTCCTTGCCCCGAGGCACATACTTTAATAACACAAATGCAGCCACATTTCAAATACCAGTGACAGGCCATATATAAAATGATGGTTCACTCCGCTAAATGTAGGATTTTCTAAATTGGTGGCGCGGAAATAACTTGAATGTTAAACATTGTTAATAGTTCAAGTGTTTACCGACATCACTAGAGTAGATTGATTTATTAATCATCGGTTATTTGATGTCACACATTTAATAATTTTTGACAGTCTTAAAGGAAACCCGCTACATTGTACCTTTAGCAGCATGGGATCTTATATAATATTATATGTGTGTATGCATGTATATATAGAGATTATTATACGAGTGTTTTTCGGTATCGTCAATATCATATATTAGGAATAAAAATTGTATTATGCGAGCCTCTGGTGAGCATAATACATAATGTTTATTCCTAATATATGATATTGACGATACCGAAAAACACGAGGATAATAATCTTTTTATCATATAATGTCAATCTTTTCATTAACGTTTTTTAAAATCTTTGTTCGCCGCTACAATGATTAAATACGCCATTACATTATTTGAGGAGGCGTGGTTAATGA
>JAECMU010198194.1:0-10958 GCA_016106625.1 Dracogyra subfuscus
TCACCCACGGCACTTTTTAATAAAAAGTGCCGTCGGTGATAAATTCTTAAGTTCGAGCCCTGAAATAAGAAAATGCCAGCGAGCATAAAATGTTGGCAAATGTAGCGAGGTCATACCTGATGTTAATATTTCATGATGTTAAATTTAAAAGGGCATATAATGGATTGTTTAAAAAAAAAAACCTGTGTGATTGGTATCTTGGTGTTTAACTGAATACACACTAATGATTACATGCTATTGGTTAAACCAGTTTTTTTAACTAATTTCAAATTGTCTATAAGCTGCATATCAATTAACATCAAATCAAAAGTGATCAAATGTATTATTTCGCCTCATCCTACAACTTAACGTTGGGTGTTTTTTTCTGTGTTTGATAGGACATCCTTGCTAAAGTTTTGTCGCTAATATGTCACTTATTTGGATTTTGTTAAATTTTTTAAATCGCTAAGATTTTATGATTTACAGTATATTACAATATTTCTGTCATTAGTGAGCTCAGAATTCTACTTGATAGCAAACAGAAAACTTACTGATCCAAAAATCACAAAACAATATACAGAACAAAGAAAGTTACAATGTAGTTATAACAATTGGGTGAGCTTAGTTAAGAAGATGAAGTCTTTAAATTACTACCAAATATACTAAATGGAAAGAAATATAGAATCATGACGAACACCACAAACAGGAAACTGTGATTTCAATGAAAACCCTCATCCATAGTGTGAGCTCATTTAATCGTGTTATTGACATTCAATCCGACATTACTGATATTCAACACCACATTACATCTTTGTACTTTATACAGACACTGAAATTTGGTGTACCAACTGTTCCCTCATTTGTTTGCTCAGTATATTAATGTATGTAATGAGATATGTAACAGTTCACCTCAATTTATTAGCATTATCACAACTTTAGCATTCTTCTATTTGAGTTTGTTTAATATTTTCATTTTATTTCAACTTAGTTTCGTGTTTATATTCAATTATGGTTCAAGCATACTGTCCTGGGCCCACAATTCAGCTATCTGGGCTGTCTGTTAAGGACAGTGGGTTAGTTGTTAGTGAGAAAGAAGAGGGTGTAGTGGTCTTACACCTACCCATTGAGTCTTTAAAACTTGCTCTGGGTGGGAGCTGGTACCGGGCTGCGAACCCTGTACCTACTAGCCTTATGTGCCATGGTTTAACCACGACACCACCAAAGCTGGTGTTAAATAATTGTAATTCAGACCTGAGATTCTTCCAGCTGGAGTGATTTCCCTTGTGACATAGACTCTTCTTCCATTTTCTGATCAAATTCATTTTTCTTCTTCTCAATTTCCTCCAATTCTGTCTCTAATTCATTGATCTAAGAAAAAGAAAAAAATGATGTACATGTATTCGGTTTTAAAGATTTATAAAATAAGAATCCTTTCTACATCAGGTTTATTCAAACAATCAAAATTAAATAAATACTAACATATACCGACAAACTGCTATGTCAACCAATTAACAAAAAGAAAAAAGAAATATTGAAAAAGATATATTTATATCTTAAATAATTATTGAATTTTTATTTTGTTTAATAACACTACTAGAGCACATTGATTTATTCATCATCAGCTATTAGATGTCAAACACTTGGTAATGTTGACATACAGTCTCAGGGGTGGAAAATTATTTTATAAATGTACTTGTCCAAGGGCAAGTAAAAACTAGAAATTTACTTGCCCTGAATTGTACTATACTTGCCCAGATTTTGATGTGATGAAATTAAAACACGTTATCGATCATTCGTTATTTTGTTGAGTAAGTTATTGACTTTACTAGTTAAAAGTATTTTATCACATAAATACAGGTGAGCCACATAATTTGTCCTAGCGTAAAGTAAATAAATAAAATATATTTTTAAATTACTTACTTGCCCACGGGCAAGTTGGGTTACCAATATTTGTTGCCCGACCGTGAAATATTACTGTACACGGGAGTCGGGCAATGGTATTTTTCCACCCCTGAGTCTTATAGCTGAAACCCGCTAAAAACAAATCCATTAGTAGCAAGGGATCTTTTATATGCACCATGCCAAACAGGATAGCACTGCACTTAAGATGGCCTTTTAAAAACCAATTGTGGTGCACAGAGAAATAGCCCAATGGGCCCTGTGACAGGGATGAATCCTAGATCCAAGCAAGGGCCTATGTCCCTCTCCTTAATTATTGAATAATCAATGTAGTTTAAAATGACAGTATTTACTACAATACAGCCTATCAGAGCCTGTTCAATAGCACTGTTAAAACTGTCGAGGTCTTGGCAACAAGATATCCCCTACTACCAGCTGTCATTTGTGCTATTGGAATACACCATTTTTATCACAGAATAATAAAAACAAAGGAGAAGAAAAAGCTAAAAAAATAGTACCTCTTGTTCGTGGTTGTCATGAGTCTTCCTTGCAGCCTTTAAAGATTTCCTAAACAAAAACAAACAAGAAAACGTATGTCATTCAGTAAGCATAAGGAATGTTAATTGACATTTTTATTTCATAAAGTATATTAACATAGATACCTGGAATATATGATCTGGAAAGCCATGTACATGTATTAAGAAACTTTCAAATAATAAATATTCAGTGAAATGATGCCGTAGCATACCATAATCGGCATTGCCTATTCAATATTGAACTCAGCACTATTTTGACAGGGGTGAAACAAATTACATCATTTGTTGTTTCTCTATTGTGGAAAAACATTTGAATGATGTCACTTTGCATTTCCCTACAATAAAAACTGAGAGCATAACATTTCCATTTTCAGAACACTGAGAACATAACATTTCCATTTTCAGAACACTGAACAATTTTCAATTCCAAATTCTATTGCAAATGTTTTGTTTGAAGGTTACTAATGCATTCTTACTGAAGAAAAAAAAATGTATTTGTACAATTTATGAAATCTTAAGATTTATTTTATATAAAACCACAACTATGGTGCAGAAACGGACTGTTGTCAACCTTAGAGAATGTCTAAATAGTTACAAAAACAAACATAAATTATGAACGAGTCAAAAAGTAGAGGCATCATGAAAACATACGATTACCTTTTAAAACGCTAATGTTTTACAAATCTACATACTTAGCACTTTCCAACTTCTTGATCATATGAGCAGTCTTTTCCTTAGCTTTGATGTACTGAGGTCTTTTTTTGTTTAATTCCACTTCCTGAAAAAACAAATATGAACACTGTATGACAAAACAGAACTTTCATAACATTTTTAATTCATTCGATACATGAATAATAAAACCATATCAAATGTTCTTGTTTACCATCATATTTACTGGGAAAAAAAACTTGCATGCATATAAATTTAGCTTCCAACCCCAAGTCTCAACATTTATAGGAACGCATTATTTTTCAGGTCAGTGTGTGCTTAGGTGGTGTCTGATCTTTTATAAACTAGTAAACCATGAAGGAAATCACACAGTCATAATAATTATCATTCAAATTACAGATGTAACAGACATGTTCAGAAATACTAAATACTAGTAAGTACCACTAAACTGTTTTGCCAATTTACAATAATTATTAAAAATTATAACCACAACAATCAGTGGCGAATAAATTATAGATAGATAGAATATTCCTACACAAATTAATTTTTCACCAAGTAAGCAGCAACCAACAATTTCACTGACTTCTGTAACTTCTACGTTTTACCAACTACATTAAATTTTATAGATAACTGGGTAACATTCTAAGAAAAAAGGCTTAATAGAGCTGCCACACACTGATTTAGCATCTGATACTTTTAAACCTGCAATAAGTAACCTGCTGACATACAGCTATTCTATATAAAACAGAAAGTATGTGCCATTTCCATGATAAAAAGTACAAACCGATTCTTTGATATGCTGCTCAATTTTCGTCAGTTCTCGGGACAGTTTGCCCTGCTCTTTCTTCTTGTCTTTTACTTCATCCTCAATTCGGTCTCGCTTGCGGATTTCCTTATCCAGTTGATTTTGCTTGGTTGTTAGTTCCTCGGAAATCTCATCAATGTCTCGCTCATTGTGATAAAGACGAAACAGCTGCAATTCTACCTCCTTCTCAGCCTACATCATAACATGTAAATTTTGTTAATATATATTTATGTATAAATTATCATTGATGATCTTTAAAGTTATGCTCTATAACCATACCAAATGACGTCTTTGTAAATAAAATACTGTACACAACAGACTCAATCGGTTATCAGTTTTCTCTACACACACACACACTATTATGGTCCAATAAATAGAAATTACTTTAAAAAAATTTATAATAATAATTTCCAGTAATTATTCTATCGTAATTTGTGAATGAAATCTTGTGTGAAAGAGTAGATTAACACTAACATTTTAAAATATGTGAGAAAAATGAAACCATTAATGATGTAAAATCTTCACAAAATCAAATCATTCAACTACAAAACTAATACCCAGAAACTGGGATATGAATCATAGCGTGTGTTGTTTGTTGTTTTGGGGTTTTTTTGGTGGGGGGTTTCTGGTCAGAAAAACATAGTTATTGGAAAATACTGGACATCTGGCCACAAATGCCTGTAATAAACGTACCTAATTTTAATCAACATTAACTGGCCTAAAATATCATAAAATTGAGAAAACCCCACAAAAATAATACTTACCGGTTCAAATATGAACTTTATTTTATGCATTTATAAAACATTTAAGTGAATATACATGTGAGTAAAAGTTATAAACTTGTACTCACACAAAGCGGTCAATGTCAAAAATTAATCCAGTAGTCTGAAGGTTAAGCCCCAGTCCCACTGTGGCGAATAGTTTCGGGAATCAGTACGAATAAAGAAAAATGGATTCGCCTGCGAATGGTGGCGATTTTATTTTTTTAAATTCGGCGTCTGCACTGGTTCTATAGCCCCAGTCCCACTTATGGCTGCGAACTAATATGAATCGGCACTCGTTGCGCACCATAAAGGTTCGAATTACTTCTTATTTCGTATTAGATTGGCAACATCCGCAGGCCAATACGACTGTTGCGAATCCACAAAGAACTGACACAAATGCACAACGATGAGATACGAACCAACAAGAATTGACACAATCCATTACGAATAGGCTCAATTCGCAGGACCCCTGCGAATGTTTTGAACATTTAAAAAAAATCATATTGACCTGTGGTTGTGGTCGATCTAATACGAAAAATGGCAGCGAACTAATAAGAAGTAATTCAAAACTTTATGATGATGCACGATGTGCAATGAATGCCGGTTTGTATTAGTTCACAGCCAAAAATCGCCACAGTGGGACTGGGGCTTAAAAGATGAAAAAGGAATTTTGTCACTGATCTGATCTGAACTGGAGTATTTTCTACTCACTACCAAACGGTTTTATTTTTTTAATAACTCTTACCAGTTCTTCCTGCAGTCTTTGATAACGTTCAGCTTCATCTTTCTCCATCTTCGCTTCCTTCTTTTCAGCAGCAATTCCTTTCTTTTTGTGGTAATTAAACTGAGTGTCTTCTTCTGCCTTCAACATGTCAGCTTTTGCCTGATCATACTCAGATTTTAATTCCCCAGACCTGAATTGAAAATATTAAATAGATTAATAATGGAAAACTGCATATTAAAGGTTATATACACATGTACTTGAATAGATGTTTGCAAATATTCACAAATATGCAACCAATCTATCAAGATTATAGTTTTACCGATATATTTTTTTCATGTCTTGTACTCAGTGAATTGTAATGAAAATAATTATGTTATATCTATTAAAAACCACAAAAAAATACATGATCTGTTTTAATGAATGTAAGAGACCGTTAAAACAAAGCAATTTTTATTGGGTCAGTTTATGAATTAACAAATTTAAAAGAGAATGACTCATTGTTTTTATCCGTAACTGTTTATTTTTAATGCTGGTTAAAATCCATGATTCTATACTGGAGGTTTACTTTCTTTTAAAAAAATACCCAAGGAAGTTTGAGACCGCATATATGCTGAAACAAATACCGACTGAATTAAGACATCATACTTGCTGATCTCCTCAAACATTGCAGTCCTCTCTTTAGCGTTCTTCATCGCAATACTCTCCACTGTACCTTGAAAGACGAGGAAGTTTTTCGACTTGACAAGAACACCAATCTTGGCCAGCTCTGCTGCGTACTGAGATGCCGAAACAGACTGTAAGAACAACAAACAAAAACAGTCAAACAAATGTGTGGTTATATGTTGTTAAAAGTTTGTTTTGTTTAATAACACAAATAGAGTACCGGTACGCTGATTTAATAATCATCAGCTGTTGGATGTTAAATATTTTGTAATTTTGACATATTTTAACCCACTACATTTTCTCGTCTGTAGAGAGTTTTATATGCACCATCCAATAGACAGGATAGGACATACCACAGCCTTTGATATACTAGTCATGGTGCACTGGCAGGAACAAGAAATAATCCAATGGTCCCACCGACGGGGACCGATCTCGACCCTAGACTGACCGTGCATCAAGTAAGCTCTTTACCACTGGGCTATGACCTGTCCCTATATATGGTTAGTCCATCTCATTATGGATGGATCTTTTAACAAAGACTTCTAATTTGAACACATCAGTAAACGTGTTTTTAAATTTGCTGCCGCAGAGTCAAGTTATTAGGTCATGTAAAATGTGTTTGGCTATTATAGCATAGTTACCATTACTCTACATATTACTTACAACTTTATATTCAACTTATAAATTTTGGCAGATTTAACATGCTTTTGGTCAGATAATAGCCGATGATTAATATATCAATGTGCTCTAGTGGTGTAGTCAAACAAAACTAAATTTTATTTTTAATCTAGCGTTTGTTTCAGCTCATTATTAATCTTATGTGAAAAAAAAAGAAAAAGGTATGTACATTACGTACCTCAAAAATTAGTGTGATTTTAATAAACATATGTACACCAGATTTGCAAAAAGTTAAACTGGAATTCAACAAACACAAATAATTTTTTTTTAATAATAATAATAAAATGTGAATTTACTCATACAACTCAGTACTTATGAGAGATAACTACAGTGAAGCCACTCAGAGTCAGAACTGAACCTTTTTCTCGGTCTCTTTCTAAATAACAGTACAAAACTCTCTAAAATGGATACCTTTAAGTTTAACCAGACTTTTTACCTGATCCTATGGGTGTCTGGTTTACAGGATTTTCATTGAAGTATAGCTCTCTGCACACCAGGGTACATTTTGTTATTAAAATTTTGAGTAGTAATATTTCTAGTCAATTGAAAATTGATCAGCAACTACTGTTTAATGTTTTAAAATAGTTTTTTCAATCTCTGAAACTTACGTAGCAAATCGTGATGCAATACTGAACAAAATGTTCCCTGAAATAACAGTACAAAACACTCTAAAATGGATGGCCTTTAACCAGACTTTTTGCCGGGGTTTCATGGCTGTATACACGATTTTCACTGGAGTATAGTTCTCAACAGATCGACTATACTTCCTTTATTCAGATAGACATCTTTAAAACTGACCGTTCCATTGATCTTGTGATCTGACGAGTTGCCTTGAATAATCCGAGTGAAGTTAATCTCCTTGTCGCTATCGGTGTCAGTGTACACAGCTGTAACTAGTGCCTTATTTGCAGCTGGACGTCCTATGGGTGCTCCATGAATCAAATCCTGTAGATAAATCAAGAAACGTAATTTAAATCTTTGCTACTATGACCAGAAAATTACAGCATTGCACCACTGCAATACAATTAGGTTGATGATAAGTTTTTAAATTTTAAATCATTCAAAATAGCTTCTGCAAGTTGTTCTCGCTGGGTGAAATTTAAAGGAGGGCAGCCATGTGACACCCCTCTTGACCCCTTATTTTGCCCTTCAGTATCTGGTATAAACAACGGTGGTGTGATGTATAAACCGACTCATATTTTATGTACCGTTAGTTGAACTGACGTGTACCATGTTACTTGTTTTTATAAATGGTTACTAGTATATCGCTCTCCCCACCAAAAAAACCCCACAAAAATCATCAGTAACTACCAATTACTGAGCTAGCTATGGCACTCGCCAATTTCAGCAATTGTGAATTTAAAAAACAACTAGTGAATTTCATTTTAATTTGGCGAAATAATGTTATGCAATAATTGAATTTTTGAGTCAAAGTAACAGTTTTTGCAATTTTTTAAGTTTAATAGATAATTTTGAAAAAAATTCTGCTGACCCAGAACTGAATTAAATCTGCAAATGAGCACAAAATATCAGACGAGAGTGGACACAAATGAAAGATTGACAATTTTGATCATGTGACAATTTGGCGTTTTCAGTCGGAGATAGTCAAAACGATAAAAATAAAATGTTTTAATTGTTCAAATAAAATATAACTTTTATTGTGTGTATCAAACATACAAATGGGTACTGGTATGGAACACAACAGAGGCTTTTAAAATACTATTAAATTACATTACGGTAACTGTTGTAAGTTATTAAAGTTTTTCGTCAGTTGCATTTCCGTACACACTGCGGCTCGTTTCCATTGATGCCTAGTGTGCAGACTGATCAACTTTTTTTAGTGATTGTAAAAAGTGTGCAATTGGAAATAGCGGAACTTGGGAGTCGTCAAGTATGGTATGATGCGGGAAAACAAAGAGGGGTGCAGAAAAATAAAAGGAGTGGGAACGGCAAAGTGGAATAGCAGGACACGCCACCCTGTTTAAATGGAGCAGGGAAAACACTGTGTAGGCCTCAATACCAACATAATTTATTTATTAATAAAATAAATATTGTTTAAACAAAAGAATCATAAAAAAACTAAACTGTAATTTTAATATAGTTGTGTTACATCCCTTTAATAATCCTAAATAAATAAAACTGAAAACTACTTACCCCTACCAGCTTCAGTGGCATAGTGGTTATGTCATCGGACTACAGGTTGGTAGGTACAGGGTTCGTAGCCCGGTACCAGTTCCAACCCAGAGCGAGTTCTTAAGGGCTCAATGGGTAGATGTAAGGCTACTACACCCTATTCTCTCTAACCAACCAAATGTCCTGAACGGACAGCCCAGATAGCTGAGGTATGTGCCCAAGACAGCATGCTTGTACCGTAATTGGATATAAACACGAAAAATAAGTTGAAATGAAATGAAAAACACTTACCCCTAATCTTTTAACTCTAAGATTAGACGTCTTCTCCCCCAAGACAAAGCTGATAGCATCCATCAAGTTAGATTTACCTGAAAATATAGTATACACATGTATGTAAACATATTAATAGAGATGTTCCAATAATCAATTATAAATGTTTTAATTGATCGGTTTGGCTTTACCATGTGATAATTGATTATAAAAATCCAGAATTGACGGTGTGGAAAAACATTAACTGTAGCTGCTCCTCCAGTATAAATGCCAGAATTGATGTGAATATGCTGGGTATATAATTTAAAATTTAAAACAATCCATATAATTCAAATCCTTCTTATGTTTACCCAATTCTAACCAACTGTGTAATTAATCGAAGTTAATCGGTTGATCTGCCAACCGATTATACAGATGATGGAATTCCGAGTGATTCACAAAACTATGTATGTGTAGCTAAGCATACAATATTAAAACATCAACAGGGTTCATACACTTCAGGGTTTTCATTGACTCAGGAACGTGAGTCAAATGTGTGAGAAATCACAACTTTGATTCATCACAATAAAAACTGCTATACCTTATTATAGGTTATCTTGAAAAAGTGCTTGAATTTCATAGTGAAAAGTTATTAAATTAAAAAAAAAAAGAAGTTATAGTTAAATTATTAAATGCAAAAAAAAGTTATACAACTTATAATATCAATTGTGTAAGTTAATAAAATTATTTATCGACATTTTATACGCAGATGAAAATATACAACGTACTGTCAGAAAGGCTTGAGGTGGTAAATATGAAATACAGAATATAGCGGAAATAGGTGTGCAGGATGACTTTACCTGAGACAGGGTTTCTGTCAGAGGGTAAGTATTGTAAAATTACAAATATTAAAATCTTGGAAATCAATGGACACATTTTTAAAATAACATTTTTTATAGAAAGACACAGGGTTCGAATTTCACCACAGCACCAACAATTGCTGTAGTTGTCCTCCATACTTGCCGTTATTCAAAAAAAATAAATTAAAATCCCATGCGCATGCTGTAACCTCACCGTGGTGCAGGGGTGTAACATTCTCTTTGAGAATGGCCAATATAGCACAAAATTGAAGTTTTGAGTAAATTTCAGTATCTGTAAAATTCTGTGATATTTGTGTTTTTGTACAGTTCTTTACACTGTTTTTGTTTAAACCTTGAATTTTTATATTGATGTTGATCATCACTTTATTTATTTGAATTACCATAGTTTGACACCCAATAGCCGATGTATTTTACGTGCTGGGGTGTCGTTAAATTTTCATTCATTCATTCAAAAAACATCTTATGGCAACAACGGCATGAAAAATTAAGCAGTGCCATACCTGGTTTGCCACTGTGCTCTTACCATAATTTCCATGTTGTATATATATCATCATTACATGTATCCTTCCTTGCTCCACAGAAATGTTTTACTGACCATGTCATATAAGTATAAAACTACCCATATTTTAGGGAAGTTTTCATTTAAAATTTATTTGCATTACAACTTCCGTCAACAACAACCCAATAGGCTACGGTACAATGCAGGAGACTGGACTCATCATGTGATTGTTGGATAAGGTCAACCAGCAAATATTTTGCTATTTGATTGGTTTGCAAATGTGACCAATTGATTTGTAATGTAATAATGACATAGAGTATTGTTTGTAATCATTGCTGTAAAAACAATGCAGCGCATCGCGGATGTAGCCTTTGAAAGGTGCGAGGCGTACGGCAGGCGACTGATTGAAGTTAAGTTAAAATATTTTACTCTAAGGAGCATCCGGATTAGCAGACCTTTGTTTTTGAAAAACCCAGGAG
>JAECMU010198276.1:0-14395 GCA_016106625.1 Dracogyra subfuscus
TCTTAAAGTCTTTAAAACACTAACATTCTTAAGTTGTAGTGAATAATAAAAATTAGCATAACAATCAAAAGGCGTACGAGTCCGATGTTTAGAACGTTGACATGAGTGTGTGCTAAAATTGACTGCTCGGTTTTTGTAATGCAACAATAGCCGATCCGTACTATTTTTAGCCCATTGTCGTCCCGACAAAAGTGTCCCACTTTCAAAATACTGAGTTTATTTTTAACTTGGAAACGCCAGCATAGCGAATCCAATGCTGAGTGTGGCGTGTTATATGCACCAAATGTGACTGGATTAACTGTTCTAAATGCTTAAATAATAAAAATATTCCAGACATAGCAGCTTTAAATAGTTTATTTTGGAAAATATAGCTTTGGCTTTATTGCATTCAATCTTTTACAATATTATTCAGTGTAAATGAGTTAAATCAACCGGTACAATTGATGTTGATTCATTTGTAATGTGTTAACTGGAGAAAAAAACAACTTTGTTAACCATTTTCACGAAGACTATATAAAGAGTAGTATAAAAAGTCTTAAAAGACTGAGTTCCCCCTAGAAATTATGTAATGTTTGTCTTATCACTGTTTATTTTACAAACAGGTTTAAACATGAAATAACATGTTAGTTTTTTATCTTGACTAAACATATAGATCCAACAAGTTGTCACTTAAAGTTTGGTCATGGTATGTGCTGTCCTTCCTGTAGGGCAAGTGTTTATGTAAGATCCCTTGCTGCTAATGGAAAAATGTAAGGAATTATTCTAAGACTGTTTTTGTTTTTGTTTTTGTTTGTTTAACGACGCACTCAACACATTATAATTATGGTTATATCGGCGTCGGACATATGGTTATGTCGAGAAAACCCCCAGTGGTTAGCTGACGGGGATCGATCCTAGACCGACCGCGCATCAGGCGGGCACTGTACCACTGAGTCAAAATTACCAAATATTTGACAACCAGTGATTAATAAATGAATGTGCTCTAGTAGTATCGTTGAAGAAAATCAATTTTAACTTTATGTGGAACATCTCTACTTTGAAAATCATGTAAATATGATTAAGCTTGTCAACACTTATATATTTTTTTATTATTATTTTTATTTTATATTTTATTATTATTATTTTTTATTTTATTATTTTTTTTTTTTTATTAATATGAATTTAAAGAATATTTATTAGTATGTAAGAATTCTTAAGGACATACACACACATGTACAACCCAGTAGTATCTGGAAAAGTTAATGTTAGTCAAATTGTACAACTGTTTAACCTTTATGCTGTCTTTTTCAGAAACCTCTATAAAAATGTTTCTTTATATTTTCTTTCAGGACGTTACCAAATAAAAACTGAAGCCCGTGATCAAAAACAGTATTTTGTAGTGCTAGAAATTAATGATGTATCTGCACAAGATGGAGGAAATTACAAAGTCACAGCCAAGAATGCTCTTGGGGAGAGCAATGCAACGATCCGACTCAACTTTGATAGTAAGTCATGCAACCTCATTAACAAGCTCAGCAATATTATTTATTGACAAACATTTAATAATAACAACAATAACAAAAACAACATTTAATAATATAACACATGTGCATACATCTATTTTAAGGTTAGGTGTATCATAATGTGTAGAATTTGTATATACGTTGTATAAAGATTTATTATTTTATTATAAGACACACATTTTAAGTATATAAAAAAAAAATCTTCTGTAAAATTATTGTACCAATAATACATAATACTTACAAACAAAAATAATACGTATAATCCATTTTTTAACTGATTCATAATTTGTGTATAAAGAAATGTAAAATTTGACATCTTCCAGACATGTGCATATTTATAAAATTTAGCTCAAAACATTACTTCAGCAGTGGCGGATACAGGAGGGGTGGTGAATAGGGTGGCTAGCCACCCACTCCCTTCCTGGGCAATTTTTTAAATGTTCATTCCAAACATATTTAATGAATTTTATGAATTAATTGCAGTCACTGTACTGATCGACATTTGCCATTTTTAGCAAAACACATTAAACATGATGTCACAGATAAAATATCATGTTTGTATCTGTGACGTTTAATGTTATCTTTACCATAAGTCCCCACCAGTTTAGCTCCATCCCAATCCAGCCACCCACCTTATTATTTTCTAGATCTGTTACCGTTCATTTTCTATAGATATATATCACTGTCATGACATATATGTATGGAGAAGGCCTAGTGAGATGTATAACTTGTGCCTAATCCATTTGTTATTTAAAAACAACAACAATAAAATATGTTTGAATCAATGCAAATAGAAAATACGTGAAAATCTATCTTACTTAAACAGACATGTACATGTATTGCATATTGAAATTAACTGGACTTAACTGTGTTTTATATAATAAAAAAAGTTAACATGAAGTTGCCTTTTTACAAAAACTTAATTTGTAATATAGAATCTAGAGCTAACCAAATTATCATTGACAATTCCTTAGTTTGTTTTCAGAATGTGTGCATGATTATATATTATTGGCAGCTAAGCTTATTTATACATTTGCAGTGATGTTCAATTAAAAAATCTGTATAAATTTTGTATAAATATTTTGTATAGTAATATTAGCAAAGAGTGCTGAATTAACAAATAAAATTTTGAGTTTTTAATTTTATTTTATAGTATAATTTTAATAGGATCATTTATATTTACATTATTTTATTTTCTGCAGTGATTTGCATTCTTATTTTTTGTTGTATTATTTTGAACATTTTTAATCAGTACATTTGCTTATTTTATAATGCCATTACGTTTTAATGCCAGGCTATTTTGGGCATAATTAAATAGGTGTTATTAAATTTATTATTATTTTGTTATTTTAAAAATAACAGATTTTGGGGTTTTAGCATTGTGTTTGAAGTAACTAAATCAGTAAATGATAATACATATACCGGGTACTTGAGTTTGGTCATTTGGTGAGTGAGATAAAATAAACATTACAAAGTAAAAATAATGGGAACTAAATCTTCGTTAAAACTAAAACAATTTAGAAGAACTTTTGAAACTGGATTATTAAAAAACAAATTGTAACGGTACTGAAAATTATTATCTGTACAAAATGTTATTAAATGGAAAAAGGTTTCATGAAAGTTTAGACAATACGTTTATTTTATAGTATAATTTTAATAGGATCATTTATAGACAATAAATATGCCCAATATAGCACAGGCATCATGTGTTGTGCCTTTAACTCTTTAAGCTGTTCATAATGCATATTAACCCTATAGGTTCTGAGACGAGCAAGACTAAAGGAACTAGGCCTGTGTTTATTCAGAAACCTGTGATACGCCAAGTTGGTGACAAAATTGTCATCGAATGTAAGCTAACCGCTGAACCCAAGCCCACAATACAGTGGCTTGTGGGTAACCAGGAGGTTGTAGCTGGGGGACGTATTAACAAAACGCATATCTCTGACGGAGCCAACCACACGATTACACTAGAGATTGCTCAAGTGAACTTGAAAGATGGTGGCGAATACAAAGCCATTGCTAAAAATGCAAATGGAGAGGCCATTGCTACCATCACCCTTAACTTCGAAGGTGGGTTATATATATGCATTTGTCAGGTTTTTATATACCGTACATGTTATTTACAATCACTTCAGAAATCATTATGCACTGTCATTTGTAAAACTGTTGTTTTGGGGTTTTTTAGTTTTAGCATAGCTAATTTTTATTTTAGATTTATTAATAAAAACATTTGTTTGTGTGTGTGTGTTTGACTGAGAACACTAATTTAAATATATGTAAAAATATTTAAATATGTAGCTTTTATGGTTATTTATTATTTCATAAATTGATTGATAGTTATATTTACTAGCTGTAGGATTATGAGATTATCAACATACTGTGGTATATTGAAATATTATACAATAACATAAGTATCATGGTGTGACTGTTGACTATATATTATGGCTGTAGGATTATGATATTTGATAATAATCTACAGACTGTGACATAAGTATCATGGTGTGACCGTTGACTATATATTATGGCTGTAGGATTATGATATTTGATGATCATCCACAGACTGTGACATAAGTATTATGGTGTGACCGTTGACTATATATTATGGCTGTAGGATTATGATAGTTGATGATCATCTACGGACTGTAACATAAGTATCATGGTGTGACCATTGACTATATATTATGGCTGTAGGATTATGATAGTTGATGATCATCTACGGACTGTAACATAAGTATCATGGTGTGACCATTGACTATATATTATGGCTGTAGGATTATGATATTTGATGATCATCCACAAATGGTGAAATATATGCTATTATAGTATTAACACTGATTATATTTGGCAACTGTAGGTTTATCACTTTTAATGATCATGCAAAGTTTATGGAAATTGTATATGGTGACAGGTGTCATGTTGTGAACAATAGGTGAGTGAAGGATTATGATATTTGATGGTCATCCACAGACTGTGGTTTATTAAAATTGCATATGGTGATTGTGGTGTAACCATTGATTATATATTATAGCTGTAGGATTTATAGGATATTACAGAAGCTTGCATTTTGCATCATATTTAAGTTCTGAGTGAAAATGTTTTTCAGTTGTCACAAGCTTTAGCCTATTTATTACCAGAAATGGATCTTAATTTATTTCACTCAGCTTGTTTGGTTGAAGTTCCTGTAAGGTTGAAGTGTGCTAATTGGTGAGGTCATCATGTGACGTGAAAGTGTTATGTCCCTTTTGGCGTTGTAGTGGGATGTATCACTTTGATATGTACCCAGACATTTTTAACCATATGTGTAATTATATAATATTTTATGATCTTCCACAGTCTGTAACATAAGAGTTAACGTGTGGCCATTGACTATATATTATGGGTGTAGTGGTATAATATGTTATAATCATTCACACATTGTAGTTTATTGTTTTTTGCAAACGGTGACATACATACCATGATGTGAACATTGGCTATATTTGGTGGCTATAGGAATATATAGTAAATAATCCTTGTGGCTGTAGTTTAATATTATTTAAAAAGTTCACTTTATAACTGGGTTAACCATATTGAGTTCTTACCCTTATTCAAGATGGAACATATGTAAGCAAACGTACACAAAATCTTGTTTCTTGCTAGTAATGCTATGGAACTGAAATGTTCATCATTGATATAAATATAAATACTTCTCTATTTGCTCATTTAAAACAATGATTTATTACATTTTTAATATGCTTCTTGGAAGACTGTATTCATGCACTGCGACTAGACTTGATAATCGGTTCTATACTATTTGTACCTACAGAAATCTGTACTGTTTTTGACAACTGTTAGAAGTCTCTTTGATTTTTGTTTACATCTGCTTACTCTGCAGTATCTGTATTGGTTTACATTCAGGACTGCAAGACCCATGTGCCTAAACCCCCAGTTGCTAAAAGTTCTATCTTTGCAATCTGAACATAACACTTCCATTAACAGCAAATCAAGTCATATTTACACTTATCTTATCTTCTAACAAACTCACATCTGTTTAATGTTGGGTTTTTTCCTTGGGATGAAGTAACTTAATATACAGATGCTCTTGCTGGTATTTCTGTAATCTTGAAGTCCATTTCATGGTGGTTGATTTTATTTGTATATACTGTAAAACTTTCAGATTTACTTATGACATATGTCACATCATTCTGAGTATATATCTTATAGTTCATGTAACTCAATATCCAATCTTACAGTTCTACCAATACTGCCACATGGATTATTTCTTTGAAATTAGGTCACATTGGGAATAATTTTATTTTAGCCAGTTTGTAGTATACCGATATGCTGTGTATTTTGAAAATCATTTAAAGCTGGCTAATTTAATCAATTTGTTTTTAGAAAAAATACCAAATGTTGTAGCTACTTGTAATTGTTAGTAAAAGTTAGTAATTGGTTAATTTGGCAATGGGCAAGGTGAGACCTGCAATTCGAGTAGTTGTTTTACTGTTTCTCGTCACAGCCAGTGCACCACGACTGGTATATCAAAGGTCGTGGTATATGCTATCCTGTCTGTGGGATGGTGCATATAAAAGATCCCTTGCTGCTAATCAGAAAGAGTAGCCCATGAAGTGGCGACAGCGGGTTTCCTCACTCAATATCTGTGTTGTCCTTAGCCATATGTCTGATGCCATATAACCATAATTAAATGTGTTAAGTGCGTCGTTAAATAAAACATTTCTTTCTTTCTTTGTTTTACTGTAAATCTGTCTATGCTTCTGTTACAAGAAATATAATATTATAAGGCAAAACAGTGGGGCTGTATTAAAATATATCAAATATAAACTATAAAAAGCACCAATTGTACAATTAATATCCTGTTAATTAAAATTTTATACTAAGATTATTGTCAAAATGTGGTCAAACAATTTCCTTTTTAGTTCATTGTTTGGATCTAAAGTTCCTTTAAAAATAATTTTGTTTGGTTTAAAAGTATATATAATCAGAGGATTTTAAAGCATCAAAACATACATGCAAAATACTTATTCATTGAGCATTTTAATTTAGTAACTGGTTTAACATGTCCATATACCACTAGGGTTTCGAACACGCCTATCCCAAGTCCAGCCTCCAATAGGATCGGGGGTCTGACTTGGGACAGGAATGAGCATTTTAAAACTTAAGCTAATGGAAAAGTGGAGGGAAAAAAGGAAAAATAATTAACTCTTTCAAAAAACATTTAGTCTTGATAGGTAAAGGAAAAAATAATTGATACATGCAAGGAATGGTGGCTTTTTTTTATTATTTCCATATGGAAGGATATTTTTTAATAGTAATTCACTCATCTTTAAAGAGTTAATTATCTGAGCCACAGCAGGGCATGTCATGGTGGCAGCTGTGAGTTTAATCATTTTGGTTATATGTGAAAAATATGTAGCCTTATTTTCTTTTGTTGTACATGATGTAACTAGATTATCCACTTATGTTATTTATTGATCTTACAAATCTTTGTTAAGGATCATTTCCCTTTTAACTTCAAATACAGTACACCTGTTAACAAGTACCTACAGGGAGATGTGTGTAGCAGTTTACTCATCAGATCAAATAGTTTTAATTGTTTTTAGCATATTTACCATTAATTTGCCTATCATTTTGAATGGTCAGTGGGGTTTTGGGTGAGGGGTATATAGTGTGGGTTTTTTTATATCCCACTGCCCCTTCCTTTTCCCCTTTGACTTCCGTCTCATTTCTTCTCAGCCTGACAACTCATCTTATCCTTCAACTTCTTTTGCTGTCCACCTCCACATCCCAATCCATGTCTCTTCAACTACAACATGTGCTTGTCTCTTGTGGCTTCCATGCCACACATCTGCTTTTTGAGTGCTCGGTTTAAGTTACCAATTTTAGCAAATTCTGTCTATTTCTGGTTTTTAGAACCTTAAAATTAATTTTAAGCAAAACCTTGAAAGGTACATATCATGAGAACTTGGGTTGGTGACTATAAGACAGAGGTGGGATGTAGCCCGGTAGTAAAGTGCATGTTTAATGCATGATTGGTCTAGGATCGACCCCCATTGGGAACCTCACTTAACCAGTCTATGATGACTGGTATATCAAAGGCCATCGTATGTGCTATCCTAGCTGTTGGATGGTGCATATAAAAATTCCCTTGCTATTAATGAATGTGACATCCAATAGCCAATGATTAATAAATCAATATGCTCTAGTGGTGTTAAAAAACCCACCTGTAATCCGAAATACTGGCATAAATTGATGCATTGTATTGTGGATCTGGTATCATAATACGATATTGTATCACCAAATTGTTACGCTACTAGTCAAACCTATGTTGAACAGTCACCTAAAGGACTATTAAAAAGTCAACTGTGGATCAGTATTTAGTTACACCAGTGATAGAAGTAAGCAGGATTTATCACTAGACCACCAAACGAGTATACAATAAAATCTACTTCTTCATGAATCATAAACAACTATGAAGTTTTTGACTGCTAAAACTGTTGAGTAAATATTTACTTGTTCAACCAATATCCACTGGAGGTACATTTTGCTGATTTTCACTTGTCACGTCAAGTGCATATTTTGAAATGCTTTGTACTTGTTGTCAGTTCTTATTTTGGATGTTGTATTAGTTCATGTCAAAGTAATGTTGTTGTTTTTTAAAAGTCATCAGGTATCTTGTAACATTTCAAGTTCACTCTGTGATTTTTGTTCTTATGTGGTTAACATTTTGTTTTAAGAGAACAGTTAGTTGTTCATCAGTGGTCAATATCTGTGTGTGGAATATGTGGTCTACATACTTTTCTGGAGAGCAGAATTACTCTACGAAATTGTCGGTTTTAATTTTATTATATAAAGTATGGAGTATTTTGTTTAAAAACTGACTTTCAGCTTTGACAGTATTTCTGTTGGTTATCTCCATAATGTTACCTAGTTTAGTTTCTTTTTAAATATGTTGTAATTCTTAAATTGTATGGTTTTAAGACAAACCATTGATCCAACCCATTGTAATTTGTTAGATTATATTAAATGTACAACTATAATTATGTATGTCTTACTGGTTAAAAATTAAATATAAGTTGCATGCTGTTAATTTACACCTGTAAAATATTTTTAGGTGTGTGGAAATAGTTCTCTTGACTTTCATTAGATAAATAACAAATAATACTAGATAAGTTGGTTTTCAAAAATAATCATAATCATAATTATAATTATAATTATAATTATAATTATAATTATAATAATCATAATAATGACAACCCGTACTATTCCAAAAATGTTGAGAAATAATATTTTACCATTTTCTTTTCCCCCAAACAGGTGCCAAGAAACCTGAGTAAGTATTTTTGTTTCTCAAAATAAATATTTACTGCTTCCTGGCTTATTGGATGTTTTTTGTAAGGAGATGATGTTGAATATTTTTAGTTCAAGATGCAGGGTATTGCATATTTATTGTTTTAGATGGAAGGAAATTAATTTTATTGTTTATGATGGGGTGTATTGAATATTTATTGTTTTAAATAGAAGTTATTGAATATTTATTGTTTAAAGGCATACTGTCAAAGATTTAAGGACCTTATTTCTCTAAATGGATAATAAATAAAAATTACATTACTGGTAGTTATTGAAAACAAAATCTAGCTATCACATCACCATAACTGAATCATGATGGAGTGAAATCCATGACAACCCTCTCAGCAAGTTTAGTTTTTGAATTACGGAACATTGCCATAATTCATTTTTTTTTTTTTACAAAATATCATTAATAAATGAAGTACGTGTATGGTGGTTATGTAGATAGTTGAATAAAGTACATTTAGGAAGAGATCAAATTATTTTTGTTCAGGTAATACTTTGTTACACCATTAAATACTTCAGTGGTCTTTAACAATATGTCTTTAAGATGGAAGGTATGGAATATTTGTGTTTTTAAGACATTTGTAAATTTTACCAATGTGATATCAACTCTTTTAGACACTTGAAAACCTACATTTTCAGGTGTTTTTTTTTAAAGCAACACCTGTATGATGTATGTTATCAAGTGGTGTCAGCATTTATTAACTATTTAATTTTAAATTGGCTTTTATGAGAAGATCTAGGTTCAAAGATACATTTTCAGGGCAGTTTAGTATTGTATATATTTGATAGATAATAAAAAAAAAAAACCCAGTCATTAAGACAACAAACCATCATTTGGAGTGTCATTACTTGCTTTTTGTGGCAGCTTAATATAGTCTGATTTAGGAAATATTTCCTCATATAAAATATTACAGAATTCTGATATGTGTTTTAAAATCTTTCTTTGATGTTTACATGTGGGTTGATCTCCTCTGTACTATTTAATACCCCATTGGTTTGAAGTTACTTGTTATATCTAGTACTAACTGATAACAACTGTGCAAGTGGTATACTGCCACTTGTATAACAGCAACATGAGATGGTGCTCAGGCAAAAGGGCTGTTAACTGAAAAAAATTCTGGTTGACCTATGTTGATTGTTTTTTTACACAGTACATGTTAGTTGAGAGCACTTCCTAAAATTAATCGTCAATTAACTCTGTTGATGTTGTTGTATTTTTCACAGAATATATTCTGATATAGAAATTGTATTGAACTGTAGGGGGTAATTAAAAAGGGCACTCCAAACAAGCATGGTGTGGTTAAGGGATGCTATGGTCCCTTCTGGGTCTTCCATTGTTTTTAAATTATTTTTGTTGTCATGTTCGAGTAGTTGCTATACTGTATGTTGATATATTACAATTAGTCAAATAGACTAGTAAAGGTTTTACTGTTTTATCTCTCTTTTTTTGTAACAGAATTCCAGAAGGAAAAGCTCCCCACTTTTTACAAAAACCAACCATCAAACAAGAACAGAAACTGCTGATCATGACGTGTCTGCTAGAGGCGAAACCCACTCCTCAGATCCGCTGGTTTCGTGACCAGACTGAGGTTGGTGAGGGTGGACGTTTCACCATCAGCCTACAGAGAGATCCCAGTGGGGCCGACACGTACACAGCCGTTCTTCAAATTAAAGTAACATAGCATTTTTTAGAATATTTTTTGTATTTAATTTTGTGCTTCGCCGACATCATATAACTGTAAATAAAATGTGTTGAGTGCGTCATTAAATAAAACATTTCCTTCTTCCTATTTTCTTCTATCCAATTAACATTCAAGCACCCTGTTGTGAGCACACACCTCAGCCTTTTTGGGTTGTGTGTTCAGGTCAGGTAGCTAGTGGTTAGAATGTTAGTGGTTAGTGAGAGAGAAGTTGGTGTAGTGGCCGTGCACCTACCCATTGAGTCTTTAGACCCATTTTGGGTGGGAGTCGGTACTGGGATCCGAACCCAGTACCTTTCAGCCATAAGTCTGGTGGCTTAACCACTAAACCATTGAGGCTGGTAGATGTCATTAAGTTATCTACTGTTAACCAGTGTTTTAAACAATTATTATTATTTTACATACAAGATGGGGACATTTAGATGGTGTGAGGTGGTCTTACACTGGGCTGTCTCCCCCCCCCCACCCCCACCCCCCCCAATGCCCAATACTGCTGTATAGATAGTTATCCCTCATCAGCTCAGCTAATACACATAGCTACCATGTATATAGTCACTTCTCTTTTTCATTGTATTTGTGAAATTCATCTTTATATATGCAATATTTAGCATGTGTGTACAATTTTCGAATGGACCTGAGCACAAATAGACCTTTGCGGTATGTGGCATTGGATAAGTACAAAGAAGGCAGTTGGCAGTGCAAATCAATAGATGAGAAGTGGTCAGAATGATTGAAAACTGTTAAAAAAGCCTTGCATATTATATTATAGATTGTACAGCTTTTTTGGTGGATAATATATAACAGGAAGAGATTTGAATTCGTGCATACTGGAAGTCAAAGAGTATTCAGGGTTGTGTGCATTGTCACAGCAAGAATGCTAATGTTTCAAAGTTATTTCTTCCTGTTGTGCAATCCTTTTGATTCTTTTTTGATCAATAAAATATCTAAAAAAGAAGAAGATTTTTTTATTTATTTGATTAGTCTTTGGTTTAATATAAAACACAAAACCAGTCTATATATTGCTCTGAACATTAGTAACTAATATTAACAAACATCAATCAATTTCTGTTTTCACATTTACAAAAGTCTTGTTGTACCTTTTTATTTTATTTTTCACTTTTGCTGACTTACAATGATGACATGTCTTAAAATATGTTTCAAATCTTGTTTTATTTAGGAACCTACACTGCAAGATGGTGGTGCATACAAGTGTACTGCAGCTAATGATTTTGGAGAATCAAATGCAAACATTACTCTTAACTTTCAAGGTATTGTATAACCACTTCTTTCAGATCAATCAGATTTAAAACAAAAAACCAGTTCTATGAAATATCAATTCCTCTCTTGTCATGAAAGAATGCTTTTTCAATTTTTTTATTTTTAAACAATATTTATTCAAATAAATGAAGTGTATGGTCAAACAGGTGATTAGCCTATATAAATGCTTCTGTATGAGATGGTGCTATATAAGTTATCTACAATAATTCTTAGTCATTTACAAGTAAACCTCGAAAATCCCGTCAGATTCACCAGACACCCATGGGACCTAAGAAGTCTGGTTTAAAGGGTATCCAGTTTAGAGAGGTTATATTCAGGTTTTGAGAGCATTCTGTTTTCCATAGGGTCTAGTTTTGAAAGGATTCTGCTTTACAGAGGGTCCAGTTTTGAGGGATCATTGTATTGCTCTGTGCATGTTGACTTGCTACTAGTGTATGGCACTAAATATGATACATTGTCATAATTATGTAATGATTTAATTGCTGATAACTAATGAAACTAGATTATCTACCCAGTGCTATATGATTGTAATGTTGCAGGTGGCGAGAAGAAAGACAAGCCTCCAGGCGGTATCGCTCCCACATTCACAGAGAAACCTCGCGTCACTCAGGAGGCCGGGGGCAAGAACATCGTGATTATCTGCAAGTGTTCCGCCAATCCCAAACCTACCATCTCCTGGTTCAAGGGAACCACACCACTAGCCACTGGTCCCAGAGTCAACACAACCATGACATCGGAAGGCGATGAGCATACTATCAAGATGGAAATTACGGTTCGTTTGTTGTAGGTCATCTTAAAGAGACATACCCTAGTTTCAGCCCGTGGAAATTAACACAAAGGGTAGTTAATCTACAAACATGTAACACATTTGGATAAAGTTACAATTGAGTGAAACATTAGTCTGTCATTTTGCAATGGTGAAATACCTACACAAATAGACCAAAACTCGACTCCATAACTGTTACTTCTCAGACCCATGTGCATTTTTAAAAATATGAGAAATGCATTTTGTGATATTAAAAGCACCAGGATGACCAAAAACACTTTACATATATGGAAATTCATAATCTAAACAATAAAATCTAAATAAAGTATGATTTAAGTTATGAAAAACAGTTTAAAAACTAGGGTATGTCCCTTTAATATGTTGTCTTATTGGCATATAGCATCACTTGAATTATGTTCGTTAAAATTTGTCTTGCTGGCATACGGTATCACTTAAGCCATGGTCATTCGAATTTGTCTTGTTGGCTTAAAAAATCACTTAGTTACGTCTATTAATTATGTTGAGCATATATTGAATTTCAAGCCATTGTATTATGATTTTGGTCAATAGCACTTTTCTAAGATGATATATTTGTTTTTCAAAGAATCTGATTGCATTTTAATGCATTTCTGGTCATCATAAGATAGATTTGTACCCACATTAAATTCATATTTGTTAGTTTAATTATTTTTTTCTTGAAATGATTTAGTCAAAGAGAATTTCAATACCTAGCTTTGTATTTAAAACTTCTAGGATATTTGATTACCCAGATGTATTACATACATGTATGAGTTACATCATAGCCAATTCCAATATAATTATTTTAACTTCAATGGATCTCTATGAATTTCCTACTGACCCATTTTTAAAGGTCTGCATCTTTTTTCTTTACAGAATTTCACCCCACAAGATGGTGGAGCATACAAGGTCACTGCAAAGAATGAGATGGGAGAAGGAAATGCCAATATTACAATTAACCTTGAAGCGTAAGTTGACTATGAAGACCAGGTTGATTGGTATAGAATAAAAAGTGTCTTTGTTCAACAACTCCACTAGAACACATTGATTATTAATCATTGACTATTGGATGTCAAACATTTAGGGCAAGCTGTTGTAGCACACGCCTGTCCTGGGCACAGATGCCGGCCTTGGTCAGCTCCTCTGTCCTGGACAGGAAAGGTGGGGGTGATGGAAGGAAGGACACCTGCCAGGGCTGATAGCATGTGGGGTGGGTGCTATGGGTTTTTGAATTTGGAATGAGCAGTCGGAATTTATCCAAAGAGAATGGGTGCTCATTTTGAATGAAGGAAATTTGGTGCATTTTTGAATGGTTGATCGAAAGATAAAAGTCAGGTCAATACTTTGTTTACTTTTATAGTAATTTACCCTTTTTGATAGAGTTATGGCCCTTGAACATAGGAGATAAAGAATATTTGTTTTTTGGATTTGATTATTTTTTCGCAATGCCTCAAGTTATTGATCTAAAAAAAATTAGTATTGATTTAAAAAAATTGTTATATACTTGATCATGTACTGTTACAGATCATGTTTAACTTTCATGGTAATTTACTCATTTTTCTCAAAGTTATGGTCCTTCAATTTAGGAGATATGAAAATTTGTTATGCCTAGTAGGGGACATGTATTGCTATAGGTTTAGCAGTACTCTCTGAATGCCCCTGACCCCACCATTTCCTATGCTTTTTGTGAACATTTTGCCATTGAACAGTTTCTGGATTCAAGATTACCAATTTTGAGATAACAAAGTTTTACTCCATATGAATTTGAGTGAAGAAGTTAA